>JAOVVF010032037.1:0-11305 GCA_028565595.1 Duopalatinus emarginatus | reverse complement strand
TCAGATACTCCAAGAATTTAACTAAGCACTCTTGTAAGTCGCTCTGGATAAGGGCGTCTGCCAAATGCCATAAATGTCAATGTAAATGTTTGCTTTACACACAGACAATCCTTGGATCAATCCCCAGTGGAGCTATTCCTTTTAAGGAACAAGGAAATTAAAGTTGCAAATTTAAGATCACAATGTTGTACCAAAACTCCATGACTTAACTGTAACTATGGAATTTCAACTTTCAATTTCAACTCAAATTAAATAAATAAAAAGCAACAGCATCAGACTCATGGGTTTTGTACTGTAGCAGTCATCACAAAAGTCCATGACCTACCAGACGTTTAATAGAATTTATGCCTGCTTTACATGAAGCAGGTCCTGGGTTCAATCCCCAGTGTAACCACCCATTTAAGAAGCAGGTAATACTGTGTGTTTGTCACAGCTAAGGGAGACAAACATACCCAAGTCTGTGCTTGGGCGAATGTTGCTGGATGGAGTAGCCACAAAGACTAGTGAATCTGTATTTCTTACCATGGACCAAATATCAATTACATTTTTTCCAACATGTCATGAAGAATTGATGCTGTTTTGAGATTAAAGTGAAACCCTACCCAGTATTAGTATAGTGTTTAGTATTTATATCATGTGTTCAGTTGTCACCAATAGAATGTAAAGTATAATATTTACATTTGCATATTTAAGATCACTATGTTGCATAAACAAAACCCCATTACCTACCTGAAACTTTAGAGCTAAGATTTTTTTTAAATGTGAAAGAAATAAAAAGCCTACATATGTGTACATTCCACAGGGGTATATGTGGCATGGGTTTCATACTGTGGTGTTAATTATGTCTGCTTTACAGATAGAAGGTCCCGGGATCAATCCCCAGTGGAACCATGTTTGAGAACTGCAAAAACAGCTCTGTGTTTATTATCTGTGATGATTACTTGCAACATTTATCACTTGCTGAGAATTTGTCTAGGAAAACCTGCACACCAGCTCATTCATGCAATTATATAAATAGCCAATCGCATTCCAGCAGTGCAATGTATAAAATCATGATGTTGCACACTAGTATCTAATAATGACTTCAATGGTCTTCAAACTAACTTACCCTATGGTTCGGTAGTGTAGTGGTCATCACATCTGCTTTACATAGAAAGGCTGTGCTCGAAATGGCATACTACATACTACTTGCATATTAAATCTAAAGGTAGTATGTAATATGCAGGTAGACGTATGACGTACTATTTTCTAGTATACAGATGAGTGATCTTCATAATGTACTGCATCCCGGCATGCACTACAGCCTCACCGGCTCAGCCTGCTTCACTTTACATATATTATTCCTGTCATTATTCAATATGAAAGTCATTTATTTAAAAGCATCTTAAACAGTCTTGGTAAAATTCTAGTTACTTTTACCAGGTAAAAATGCTAACTGGTTATTAGCATTGATGTCACTGTACTTACATTTAAGGGCAAAACAAAGCAGTCACAGCTGTTTTGGACAGCAGCGTGGATCTCCTCCTCCTCCTCCTCCTCACACTGATTAGTTATAATAACTGAACTGAGGTTTTGTACATGTTTAAACTTCTGCTAATGAAGTAGTTTTTGTGTATTTGTACATTTTAGGTAGATTTTATAACCTGTACTTTTACTTAAGTAAATTTTGTGTTAAGAATTGTGATTCACTATATTTTAAATCTGTTACAAAGTACAAAAAAAATGCTGGGAGGTTTTCAGTTTGTGTATTTTTTGGTCATTTGATTTTTTCATTTCAGAAACAAAAATTTAAAAATGAAAACCAAATGTTTACTTGATTTTTGTTTCAAAATTCAAATACACAAAACAGAGAAATGAGTCATTCTTTGTTTTCCTTGCTAGAAATAACAAATACAAAATGAAAAAGTTGAATCATGTATCTTTTCTTTCTTCATAAAACAGAAAAAAATCGCAACAAATCTAACAAAAACAGAACAATGGTTTGTCTTTTCTTTTTTCTGAAACCGTAAGTTACTTACACTCACAAGGCCTACAGAAAGGATGCTTGGTTCAGTATTCCTAGTTGTGGAAAACATCTTGTGACTTACCTGAAGCTTTTGCATTGTCAAGGCATTTCTATAAATACATGCATGCATATTTCATAACCTTTTTGTACCTGATTTTATAGTGCAGTGCTGACCACATTTGCTTTATATGAGAAAGTCCTGGATTTGAGCTCCAGTGGTACCATGTAGTTTTCATTTAGTAACATTAAAAGTAACGTAACATAAATTTCTAAGAAACAGGTTCTATAGTGTGGTGTTTATCACATCTGCTTTGTCTTGTCTCTTATTGCACTATTCGTATATGCACTATGTATATACTGTATACATACAAATATATATATATATATATAATATTATATATAATATATATAAGTATTTCTCTTTACTCATTCCCCGCACTTTATCTGTAAATAATAATGGTAGTAATAGTGTATTTTGCACTTCGGGTTAGATGCTAACCGCATTTTATTGGCTGTGTACCTGTACTCTGCACAATGACAATGAAGTTGAATCTAATCTAATCTAATCTAATCTAGAAACGTCTCTGATGGTTGAACTTCACGTGTGTGTGCTTTCTGACGAGTTACACTCGATCATTTCTTGCATTCATTCTAATGGGTTTGGCCTCTTCTGACAGAGCAATGTGCCACCACACATTTAGAGATATCAAATAACGGTTAGAAGAACACTCATCGACAATACCGAACACATCTGGGATGCTATACAACAATCTGTGAAACACAGAAGTCTCACACCTCTCAATACAAGAGAATTGTGGATAGTTCTGCAGAATGTATGGTGTTCTTTGGCTACAGATTATTTCCACAAGCCTATGGAGTCCATGAACCATAGGGGACCTACCAAGTGTTAGACTGGTGTATCAGTTTTCTGACAGTGTATATGAACTACTGTTGTCACACTATTGTAGACAGTACAAGTATAAGTAATGAGTATAATTTAATGACAGACGGATTACTTTCAGGAAGTAAATGCAAGTTCTAAAATCACTTTTACACTATAATATTTATTTGTTCAAAAACATTTACAGTGATACAAATCTGTAAAATCTATAGTAAAGCTAAGCTTTAACCTCTGTGAAATAAAAAAATAGAGACCATTTTAAAGCAGCCGTTAACAACCCCCCCCCCCCAAAAAAAAAAAAAAAAAAAAAAAAAAAATCTTACATAAATCTATTTAGTTTATCAGCCAATAAACTGGCTGAAGTTTGCTTCTTCAGTTTTGCACTGGTGCTAGGAGATTAATGTAGCACATATAAGGGAACTTAATACTAAACAAATAACTACATAAATAAATTACACAGTTGTCTTTGGAAAATTTCATAAATAGATTTTATACAGTGTCAAAAACCAGATAAACAGTTATAATATAGTATCCACTTAGCTTAAAGATTTAAACGATAAATTACAGGTTAACTCCACTTTACTAGGAACACCTCTACACCTTATCCAGTCAGCCAACAACAGCAGCAATGAAATGTCTAAAATCATGTAGCTACATGTCAAGAGCTTCAGTTTCTGTTCATAAGAAGAGAAAGTGTGATCTCTTTGACTGTAACATGACATAGTTGTTGGTGCCATATGGGCTAGTGTGAGTATTTCTCTAACTGCTGGTCTCCTAGGATTTCCACACCCAACATTCTCTACAGCTTCCTCAGAATGGTGCGGTCCAGTGAGCAGCCGTTATGTGGGTGGAAACATTTGTGATTGAGGTTTAAAGACAAAGGCCAGATTCCAGGTTCAAGCTGACCTGAAGGGCACAGTTACTTAAATAATCTCTTATTACAAACAGAAATATATCTCAGCAAACCCCAATCACTTTTTTTTTCAAATTCTGATATTTGATATAAACATTAACTGAAGCTCTTGATATATATCTGTTTGATTTTATGCCTTACGCTGCTGCCACATGATTGGCTGAATGGATAATTGCGAAATAAGTTAAGTGTGAAATTAGAGCAAAGGTGGCAAATCAAAGCAAGCAAACAAAAAAATAATTCACAGATTTTCAAAAATATCACTGAGCAACAACTCATAGAACTTGTCACTTTCAATAAACATATAATGCAGAGTAGCAAAGATCTGCAAAAATCACTGAAATAAAAGGCAGTGAAAGAGTGTTACAGGTAGCGGAGTAAAATTCCTTTAAACTGGACACGGTAACAGAAGTGCACTTTGGCCTCAGTTCATCAGGCATCAGAATTAAAACCTATTGTTTATTCTTCATTTGACACTACAACCTACTGTCTTTTCTTAATATAAAAATGTCTGCTTTTTTTATTGACCCTAAGCATTGCCAATCATACCACCTAAATCAGAGCCAAAAATCATTTTTAAGGTATTTCACAATCCTTCAATTTCATTTAGAAGACAAAAACTGAAAGGAGATGGCCAGGCTCACAAATCCTTACCTTAGAAAATTTCCTGAATTTCTCTGTAAACTCACAGCTGCCTTTAATGCAGCCATGACCCTCCATCACACCCAAACCTGAAACAAAACAGGCTACAGTAACTCAAATACTGTACTCACTATTTATAACTGTGATGAAAAGAAAAGCATCTCAGAATGCACAACATGTTGAACCTTTATGTGGAGAAGACGCCCAATTCTGACCCTACTATTTGCTTGTTATAGCAGAAATTAAGATTCCTCTGACCTGGAGAAGCTTATTCAGTTTTTATCTGTCTAGTTTGGCAGACAGAAGTGTGGTCAACACTGTGAATCTATAAAAAGCAACCTTCTGTAAAGGGTTTGAGCCGTTTTACTCTGTTTTACAATTTAATCTTTTTATAATAGATGTTCCAACATGTTAATGCACCATGTTAGAAAGTATTTTGAATCTTAAAATGGTTTCAAGAAAATGACATAACATGGACAAAAATATTATAGGAATGTTTTCAACATCTTGTGGAATCCATGCCAGGAGGACCTGCAGCCTGAAAGCAGATCCACTAGCAGTTCCTAATGTTCCAAATATTCCTAAAAAAGTGCATATTATTGCTGAGCTGCACCAGTGACACTAAAAACAGCTAGAATACCAATCACAAGTAAAAGTGTGGTCTCAGATTTGAGGATACCTGATATGGTCCAGTACAAGTGTATCAACTTGTTTAGTTGACACACTGGTTAGAATGATCGATTTGAGTAATTGATTAAGTCAGTTACAGGTTAAAGTAGTGAAATAGTCGAGTAATAATGTCCAAAATTGGTGTGGGACTACAGTTTATCATCTAGTGGTTAGCTGAAGGAGGAGACATTGAGGAGTCCTCTGGTGCCAATTCGCCTATTTGTGGGCTGTCCTGTAAAACAAATAACAAAAACCAAATGAAAGAGGACAAAAACACTGATGAAAAAAGAACATGCAAGCCATGAAAGGTAAAAATGTTTGTAAAACTTTGTCATTTGGCAGATGCCTTTATCCAGAGCGACTTATATTTATCAGATTTATACAGCTGAGAAGTTAACGGATAAGAGGTTTGATCAAGGGGCCAACAGCAACAGCTGGGCAGTAGTGGAATGTGCACTACTCTCAACCTTCTGGTCAAAGGTCCAACCCCTGAGCTACCAATGCCCTGTTCGACAAAGACATCTGGTAAAACTATTTCTAACAGATATAGTTGACTAGTTGTTATCTTTGCTCAGATACAGATGAGGCACCAGGAGATACCAGCAACCCTGAGTCCTGATTCCTCCTGCTCCCTAAACCCTGCGTAATCCACTGTGACCCCCCCTATCTTCTTGCAGTCTCATCTGACCCACCGTGGACATGGACAGTCTACAATACACCATAATGGAGAGATGTAGAAACCATGAATTAGATCACAGACTTTAATTCTCTGGCTACCTGCACTTTTGTTTTTGTTTATATTCACACATCTGTTTCACCCAAATGAGGATGGGTTCCCTTATGAGTCTGGTTCCTCTCAAGGTTTCTTCATTTTGTCATCTCAGGGAGTTTTTTCTTTTCACTGTCACCACTGGCTTGCTCATTAGGGATACAATCTCTAAAAATTCTATAAATGTATAACTCTTTTCATTATTTTCTGTAAAGCTGCTTTGGGACAATGCCCATTGTTAAAAGCACTATATAAATAAAATTGAATTGAATTGAATTGAATTAATATTCAGCATGTTTTAGCAGTTTTTGGCAGCTTGTTTGCACAAATGTACCAGATGATGATGGGGTTAAAAACTAAAATTTAGGAAATATAACATGGAAAAACAGGTTTCATTTTTCACATACCAAGGCTTCTGTACACAAACAACAAAAATCAGCACATACACAGTACACAATGTCTTTTCATACAACAGTTCCTGCCCATAATATGACTGGTTAAGCAGCATTGGATGTGTATCACTCCACTTCCTGGTTTTAACCAGTTACTACAGCAGACAAGGCAAAAATGAGTAATGTGAGCTAGACTAGCCATCGAGCTGACATGATATAAACTATGGCTTCTTTAAGATCTATTTCAAAAGTAAGCAGGATATTTGGCCAGATTCTGTTTAAAATGTCACACTACAAAATTCTTACTGGTACTGAACTGTTATATCACAAATATCACACTCATGCAGTACTGAGCATCGGGAGGGTTGTGATTACCTGTAGGTAAACCACAGCTGTGCCAGTATTCAGTATATAAACATAAAAACAAACCTAGTTTTTTTACTTGGGCTTAGGAAAGCTTACCCTGTGTTTGAGATATGAGAGGTAGGTGTCCCATCCCAGTGTAACTGTATTTACATACAACACCCGAAACTTAGCTGGCAAGAAGTAGAAGTTGATCATCTGTGCAGTCGGCCAGACACACCAGTCCGCCTTATGAAGGAACAGTAATTATAATGACTAATTATAATGACTCAATTGTATTCTCTGTATTAGGCGTAGTACAAGTTGGCATTTTATTACAATGTTAATTAATAATATTTTAAAAAATATATTTGGCTTACAAATCCTTACCTTATAAAACTCCCAGAATTTCTCTTTAAACTCAGAGCAGCCTTTAAGGTAGCCATGACCCTCCATCACACCCATACCTGAAACACAGGTATGTAAACACCACTGGCTTTAGTACAATGGAAGCCATAATGCTATAATATGTAGAGATGCACTACTACTTCTTTGCCCTACTGTGTATGAGTAGATGCATTTCTGTGCTGTTTGATACTGATATGGAATACTTATTACTTAATATAAAGAAATTGGGGGCATCATAAAGCATTTTATTTTGCTCTAATTATGTCGGTTGCTGCTAGGTATGAGCTCCTCATGCCGGGTTTTATATTTATGACACAGTGCTGCCTAATAGGTCTATTTAATAGAATGTGCAAATATTAGTATATCAGTGAATGTGGTCATTATAAGTGAACTGCAGCTTAAGTCAAGCGCAATGTTTAAGCACTGAACGAAATACCTCGGTGTCATGATACCTTGTGCTAATTGGTAACTGATCTGTAGCCTCAGGTCTATTGAATATGCCCTAAGAGGGTTTTATAAGTGTAAATTCTAACACACAGTACTAAAGTTTCATATCTGAAACTTTTTATTCTAATGTTAAATGCTAGCAGAATCAGTATCGGTGCATCCCTATTAATTAGTGACTATATAGCATGAGATACTTTCACTGCCTTAGAATGAAACCTTGACTACAACATGAATATGATAATGTCATGACATGCATTATGTCAGGATTTTACCCAAAATCTGGTCCATACCTATGAAGTACCACGCTCCAAAAAGTGGTGAGGCAACAAGCTGGTCAATCAAGACTTTCTTGGCAACAGTCTTTACCATTTTGCCTGTATAAACCCTGTCCAACCACTGATACCAGTAGTGCAGAAAAGGTCCCATGGTACATCCAACCCCAAACATGCGGCCTGGAGGAACAGGAAGACTTGATTATAGGCTACAACCAGAGATTTCATTCAGTTACAAATGTAATTGAAGTGTTAGTGCACTAATGACCTGTATGTTCCTGCTAAATGAAACAATAACATGGATTTGAAAGTCAAAAACTAGGGTATAATCGTTAATATGGTATGTTTTTCAGTATAGAGATGTTCATTTAACATTTAAAGAAGGAGTCTCAGCAGGAGTGTAAGCTTCGTTTTATATCAGTTAGTGCATTTCCTGCCACAGGAAAGTCTTCAGGGCCGAGGGATTAACACTGGATTCTCAGTAACAGGACAAGCAGCAGAAAACGTTTTTTCTTCCTGCAAATGTATTTTAATATGTAAAGGATCCTGACTTTTTTTAATGAGTATTTCAATCAAATATGACTTTTTTGTGACTTTCGGTCCAATTAATCTATATTAACATTTATTCATTTGGCAGAAGCTTTACACAGGGAACAACACTAAAGCTTCAGTAAAGTAAGAGACCTTGGAATAACCACCAAGCACTAAGTCTACTCACAGTAGGACAAAGTGCAACAGTGGGTGTGAGCAGTCGTGGCCTAGTGGTTAGGGAACCGGTCTCTTGACTGGAAGGTCGTGGGTTTGATCCCTACAAGACACGACTGAGGTGCCCTTGAGCAACCTAACTCCCCCAACTGCCCCCGAGCACCGTGGTTTGGGGCTGCCCCCTGCTCTGGGCAAGTGTGTTCACTGCCCCCTAGTGTGTATTTCACTGCACAGTTGGGTTAAATGTGGAGGTCACATTCCTCTGTGTGCAAGCACATTAGGCAAATCTTTCACTTTTACTTTGTTATGGTGTTGAAGGTGTTAGGAGAGGAGCTGGAAGAGACAAGCCTTCAAGAGATTCCTGACCATAGTGAAGGAGGTCCTATTCTGATAGCATTTGGTAGCTTGCTCCATTGGGAAATTGCCTTGAGTGTTGGAATAGTAAACACTCCTTTGAGGATCACAGTGGATGAGAGATTATCATCCAGTATGACAGAGTTTAAGTAAATGGGTGAAGACCTAAAAAACAGTGGGGTGCCTGACATGTGCCCTTTTAGGCTGATTGAAAAAACAAGCAAATTGCAGCATTCTGTACCATCTGTAAGGATTTCACTGAGCATGCTGAAACCTGGGATGTGCCTGTTGTTGCTAGTCACTATCTGGACCCCAAGTAAGAATTTCGTGTTGAAGGGATGTTTATCTTTTTCCTGGTCAGAATTTGGGAATAATCAATGTCTCTACCACACACTCAGGACAGGCTATAATCATTTAGTCATTTTTTTATCCGCTTAGTCCATCAGGGTCAAGATTCAAGATTCAAAGCTTTACTGTCATGTGCACAGTATGGAATCTAATTCTCTTGTACAATGAAATTCCTACTTTGCTGCCCACATTGTCTGTCAGAGTAACAAAAGTACAAAAGTATGAAACAAAAGTATAAAAAATATAAATAGACAAATAGTAAAATTAAGCATGCAACAGAAATGATATAAAATAAAATATGAACTGTTCAGAAATATACAAGCTATGTACATTGTGCAGTAGGGTCACAGTTTGTCCAAAGCCCACCAGGAATCACTGGGCACAGGGCAGGAATTTGGCGCAGGGCAAACACACACACACACACACACACTCATTTAGTCACACCTAGGGCAATTTAGCACATCCAATTCGCCAGTGTGTTTCTTCAGGAGGAAACCTACATGAAACATCAGACTCCTCATAGACTGGATCAAGAGCCCACAACCACAGATACCAGATCCACTACTTGTGGCACCACCTTGTGGCCCCTATTTTAATTAATCAATTAATTCATTATTATTATTATTATGATTATTATTATTATTATTGTTGTTGTTTTTGTTATTATTATTATTATTATTATTGTTGTAGTTTTTGTTATTATTATTATTATTATTATTATTATTATTGTTGTTGTTGTTTTTGCTATTATTATTAATAATAATAATAATAATAATAATAATAACACTAATAATAATAATAATAATAATAATAAGTCCTGGGGAGATGCTCTATTTCTATTTTTCTACTGTCTTGAGATATTAATGAGTGTATACACACACACACACACACACACACACACACACACACACAGGTGTGTGACCTTAGTGTATTAATATTTACATTACTGTAGAGTTATACCTGTGCGCTGCCAGTCCCGGCTCTTGCTCGGGGTTTGTCTCTTCTCCCTGGTCTGCTGAATGCAGTCTCCGAGAGCCAGCATGCCTCCACTACTGATAATATTAGTCACTATCAGGTACTTCCCTGAAAACAGCGGCTTCCAGTAGAAGGAGATCCGCACCAGTAAACTCTTACTCTGAGGAATCATGACTAGATAAAGTCTAAAATCATTCAATTAAAACTCTATCACAAATTCATCTGTCTGAATAACTTCAAACTGCGACTATTAACCATAACCACCCACATGTCCTGACATTTCCTAACGAATGATTCGTTTTACAGACCGGAAACGGTGCTCTTCCGTGAACTTTGATCAGGATTTCAAAATAAAAGTCTGTTCAAAGATCAATATGGGTTCAAGCAACATGAAGGTCGCGTCTGTGTGATAATTAAAAATACTCAGTATTGTTTAATAATAATTAGAATAAAAAACACGGTTTTCTTACGCAGAAATATTCAACCCCAGGAAAAAAAAAAGCCTTGATGTTTTGTGAGAAAATTGCTTATTTAGTAGTAGTTATCAGTGATGAGGATTTCAAAATAAAAGTCTTTTCAAAGCACATGATGTGTAAAAGCAATGTGATGTTGCAACATGTGATAGTTAAAGTGAAATGTTAGTTTTCTTACACAGAAATATTAAACCCCAGCAAAAAGGGGAAATAATAATAATAAACAATAAATAGCTCATTTGGCAGAGCGGCAACTAGGAAGGATTTATATAGGTTATAGGTTAAATACAGGATTAAAGTTACTCTTAGATATAGCCGCATTAAACAGTGAATGGGAACTGTTTTCAGATAAAGTACCTAAAGTAGTGAGTGTGGAAATGAAGAAATGTCAGACACACATGTGTTATGGGATTAGTCCAAGGAATTGAGTCAAACATTTGAATACATTTTGCATAGCTTTTGAAAAGAAATCATTCAAATGTTGCTTTTTACACCATCACCAAAATTATGGCTCAGTGTCACACATTTATATAAAAAAATGAATGCTTGCTAAAGTGAAAGTGGGGTCTAAAAAGCAGGTATGTACCAATACAATGTAGTTTTAAAAAAGATTCACACACACACACACACACACACACACACACACACACACACACACACACACACAAAAGAAAAAAACCTGTCTTTTTC
>JAOVVF010032034.1:0-11319 GCA_028565595.1 Duopalatinus emarginatus | reverse complement strand
CAACTCAATACATCCATTACCTGTCGTCTCTTTTGTTCATTTGAAGCATTACAGCATGACAGATGGCATGTTTTTTTCTCCTGTGTGTTTGCTTAACATACCTACAAGATCATACCAGATTTGTCTGCTAACATTTTTTTTCCGCGCTAGCATAAAACGAGATATTAGTCATCATGTAAAACATTACACACACTTTTTGAAGCATGGATACAAAGGAGTCGACCAACACACTAGCGTCTCCGTTCGCTCTCTCAAGTGTTAGTCATGTGTCGTGGTGCCAGTACTGCGTTTTCCTGCAGTACTGAGCTGTTTTTGAACTACTCCCACATGCTGGTTTTTTGTTAGCAGTTGGGTGTTTTGCATACATTAGATTAATCACTGTGATGCCGCACAGTTCCTGAGTTTCACATCTTCACACCCCAGTTTCCGCTCCCACCTCCAAAAATATATAATAAACTGTGTATTTGTGATATAAGTAAATTGCCTATAAATAAATCTTCTCTGTTGGTTAACGAGTGTGTGATTGTATGTGTGCGAGGAGCCCTGAGATGGATTGGTGTCCCATTTAGGGTCTATTTCAGCCTTGTCGCCCTATGACCCCGATAAGGCACTTAGTGAAGAGTGAAGTGAAGTGAAAGTGAACTATTTGCCTACTGTGTATTTGCACACAGAGGAATGTGACCTCCGCATTTAACCCATCCATGCAGTGAAACACACACACACACCAGTGAACACTAGGGGGCTGTGAACACACTTGCCCGGCGCGGGGGGCAGCCACAAACCACAGCGCCCGGGGAACAGTTGGGGGAGTTATGTGCCTTGCTCAGGGGCACCTCAGTCGTGTCTTGCCCTGGGCAGGGATCGAACCCACAACCTTCCGGTCAAGAGATCGGTTCCCTAACCACTATGCCACGGCTGCCCCATTCTGTTCTGTTCGGAATGAACAGAACAGACCGAACATACAGTATGTAATGAAAACAAAAAAACATATCCACCTTTTATGACATTAAATTGATCTACACTGAAGTGCCAGAAAAACTGCTACAGACTGTAAAGACACTTATAGAGGCTGGTGGTGGCTCCATAATGGCACAGGGGTCCTCTGGTACATCTGGCATTCCATGGGACCCCTGGTACAAACGTCGACAAACGTCTCTGTGCCTTCATTTGGACTAATTACACCTGGATACAGTCTCATGGATTTGACTTCCTCTAGCACAACAATGCAGCAGCACCACCACCACACACACACACACACACTAGAGACGCCAAATTATGGTAAGAGGAACACTCGTCTTTTTAAGTTTGGGGTTATGCTGTTCCCACCTAATTTACAAGATCTCAACGCTATCGAACACATCTGGGATGGTGTGCATCACGCCGTGGAACACAGAAATCCTACACTTCAGATTGCAAAAGAAAAGAATTGTGCACCACGCTGCAGGAAATATGGTGTTCATTGTCTGTGGAATATTTCTTTATTTTGGCACTCCTGTGCACCCGTGAGGAACCTACCAAGTATTAGACTGGTGTACCAGTTTTACTGGCACTTCAGTGCATATAACATATACTTGAATGCTTGAGTCTCTGGTTAATGAGATCGCTATTAGGTACATATTTAAGAACGAATTTATCAAATCTGTCCGTGACCCTCGAATCCTCAGATTACAGGACAATACATCAGAATCTAAAAATCAGATATAACGTCCATGAATATACCCTGAATATCCTCCGGGGCGTGTTAGCATTTGGACGCCTCTGTTCCTGACAAGCCAAGAGAACTAAAAGAGAATAAATTCGGCCAAATGTTCATGAACAGATGGCGGTGTTGCACAATGTACACTGTAGCGGCGCCAAATCACAGCCGCAGAATGTTTTGCTTTAACGCACCTGACTTCAGGCGCCACTTAAAGGTCTCACTAAGTCTGATCAGGTGCATTAGATTAAGGAAATAAATTCCGCGGGGTGACAGAAGGGTGATAGGATCTCAGGTTAGCATATTTCTGGCTGCTTTCGTATTATTAGGTGCGCTATTCTCCAGGCAGTGGACTCCTACATGCTGTTTGTGTTATCAAGAAAAAAAATACCAAGTGCTTTACAGGTCATTAGCAGGAATTTGTAGAAGGTGTGTAGATTGAATAAGACCTGGGGTAATGTGTTGCGATGTCCAATATCACCAGGGTAACACAGAAGCCTCAGAAGCCACCTTGTCATTGCGTTCAAGCTAAATGGCGAGAAATCTTTGCTGCTAATGACTTCAGGGCGATAAGCTAGCCGATAACTTGCATAGAAAGTGGTCAGGTCAGCTCTTTTTCTTTGTAACAAACACCTAGCTTTTCAGATGTAGTATATCACAACCACACCATGTTCAATACACCTTAGAGCTCCTTGTAGTCATGCATAAAAATAACACAAAAATTCCCAAAGCTGAGTAAGAATACCTCTGGTGCTATGATCGATTAAACCCGATCCCTTGCCTGCATTATACAGTGATCAGGGTGTGTCTTATTCTAAACAATTGAGGGTGAATAAAGTTATTGATGGTGTCTTGCTGTCCTATGTGGCCCCTCCAGCTCGACTTGTTTTCAACCCTGCCATGTCACTTCCTTGCTGTGAACCCTTCACTGGCTTCCTGTAGATCAGATATAAAACGCTGACGCTGGCCTGCAAAGCCAAAAATGGTCCAGCTCCTCGATACCTGATGGCTATTTTCAAAACCAGATGTGCATCCAGAGCCCGTTGTGCTTCAGGTATGCTTTGACCCGACCCACCACAATCCAGGACACATGAGAGGCAAGCATCCAGACTTTTCTCTGTCCTGACACCAAGGTGGTGGATTGAAATCCCACTGAGCATTTGTACAGCAGAGTCACTCGCTGTCTTTAAACCCAGACTGAAGATGCACCTCTTTAACTTTGCACTTATGGAAGTTATTGTATTCGCTGCCTCGGGATTTGCATAGTTGCATAGGACCTTTTGTATTTTTTCCATTGGGTATTGTATGGCTAATTTCTGGCAGTATCCTAGCTTCCCGCTATCCAACCGTAACTGTTAAATGCTGTCCATTTGATGTAGTATAATGTCTGTATCTAAGACTGAACTGGACACGAACCATGTCACCTGCTAAAGCGTAACTATTTTGAAGTCGAAGTATTTTTTTAGGAAGAACCTCTCCCATTGGCGGTAATTGATTGGTACTTGTGACTGGTTATACTGTATCAGGATATTGGCAAGATACACCAAAGGTTTAACCGTTCACAGCTTTAAACATTACAAGCAGGAAATTGTGGTCAAGGTGGAACCTAATAGGCAGCCATTGTAGCTTGAATACGTCTGGGATAATGGGTTGTGGGGTATTGTTTCTGGTTAGAAATGTGACCTGATGCATTGTGAAGTAGTAAAAAGGAAGCAGAACGACATGTTACAGCATGCCAATCTCAAAGCTACCAAAACATGCACTAGATTCTCAGCGTCAGGTAGGATTATCATGAGTATCATTTTGGCTATGCATCATAGAATGACAGTAAGCAAGTCTTTAAGATTACAAAGTAGTTACAAATGATTAAGCAGCGTCTAGGTTTCTTCGGTTGTTACGGAGAAGCCGCCAAGCTCAGAGACAAAGTCAACAATCTGATTCTTATTCTTTTTAACATTTTCTTCATTCTTCAGACAAAGTAAAGGCCCTGTCATGCCCACTTCAACATCCATCTTATGCTAAGTTTGCAACGCTCCGGCACGTTGAAGCACCTCAATGTATTGCATTTGTTTTCATTGGGATGTACTGGTTCCGTCAGATGCAGCCATGATGGGTCTGGTGTGTCGAGTCTGTTGGATGCAGTGCAGCAAAAAGTTGAGCCGGGACGAACTTTATGCAAATGAATCCGGCCGACTCGATGTATCTATACAGTCAGAAGATAGCTGGAGTTTGCACAATGTGTCCAATATTTTGTTGCTGCATCAAGAAAAAGCTCATTGTTTTATATTAAGGGTTCCCTGTCCTTTTCTGAGAGGGCAGCCATACGCTTATGGTTAGGGAGCCTGACTGACAAGACACAACTAAAGTGCCCTGAGACAAAGGCGCTTAACCCCCAAAAGCTCTGTGGATAGGGACTGCGTACCACTCTGGGCAAGTGTGTTCATTGCCCCCTAGTGTGCATGTTCATTAGTGTGTATGTTTTATGGCATGGGTGGGTTAAATGCACAGGTCAGATTCTTTTCTAAACACAGTAGGTCAGTCAGTTCACTTTACTTGACTTCCAAGCAGGAAAACATTGGGTTGGACATAAATATCCTGTGAAGTAGTCAATGATGTGGTGTCACGGTAGTGTAGTGGTTAGAGCGCTGTCGCCTTACGGTTAGGGTTTGTTTCTCGGTTAGGGTTAGGGTTAGGGTTCTGTGTGGGCATGCTCCCCATGCTTGAGTAGGTTCCCTCTGGGTGCCCTGGTATCCTCCCGCAGTCCAAAGACATGCACGTTAGGTTGATCGGTCACTCTAAATTGCCTGTAGATGTGAGTGTGTGTGTTGGCCATGCGATGTATTGCCGACCAGTCTATGGTGTACCCTGCCTTTGCCTAGGATTCTGGGATTGGCTTGACTAATGGGTTAAATGCCTCATCAACCCTGTAAACATACCATCTTGAAAACATTGTTGTAGTCTGAGGTGCAGGATTTCTGAGTTCCTGAGCGTGTTGCATGGCATCCCAGATGTGTTCGATAATGCTAAGATCTGGTGACTTAGGTGAGACTGGCAAAACCCCAAACTCAGACGAGTGTTCCTCTAACCATAATTTGATGTCTCTAGCCATGTGTGGTGGTGCATTGTCCTGGTGGAAGAAGCCAAAGGATTGTAGATTGTAGATGTACCAGGGGCCCCATGCAAAGCCAACTAAACAAACCCTATACCATCAGGGAGCCTCCACCAGTCTATGTATTTTGCGTAGGCTCGTCTGTATCAGTTTTTCTAGCAATTCAGTGTAATCAGCTTAGCTTCATCATGGACATAGCATGATGTTATGTCAGTTCGAGGACACAGGGATTGTCTTTGTTAATGTCCCCATACAGCCACCTGAAGCACTGAAGTCCTCTGAGAGCTGAACACCGCAACTATAGGACTCTCTCTCCACCGGGTTCCTGTTGATCAAGCATCCTCACTATAAAAGGATGACTAAAAAGACGAATGAGCTCGAGTTGCTCAGTGAATTCAACTGTTTCAGCGTTATTAAAACCTATTTTTAGAAAGGAAACAGGGGCATTACGTGCATCATATACTTGGCTGTCATACTCTGTGCATCAAACGCTGCTAGGCTCATTTCTAGAGATATTTCTGCATCTTTATACCAATACAATAACGGCTCAGCTTCATGTCCCTGCTCGTAACTGTGTTCACCAGGACTTGACCTTATTCTAGATCAGCACTCGAGGTCTGAATGATCTGTTCTGATTATCTGGGAGTAAAGACGGAGGAAATATAGATCAGGGTGGAGGTTATCAGCCACTCTGCCCTGGTGGACACTGATATCTGCTCTCCAAAGTAAGACGGAATATAAAGGTCTTAACATGGCAACCTATCACTTCCAGGAGTATTTTGGAGGAAGAAAATATTCAAGTATATTAATTTACACTAGATAGTGCTCCCACCTCAGATCCCCAGAGTCTTTAGTTCAATCCTGAGCTTGGATTACAGTCACATGGTGTTCTATCATCTACTCCCTGTGTCTGTATGGGTTCCCTAAGGTTTCTCAGTTTTCCACCCACCTTTAAAAAACACAGTATCGCTGATTGGCTATGTTAAACTGATACTCCTGAGATTAGCCTCTAGTTGTGAATGATGCTCTTGATCTATTGTGTATTCCCAAATTGCTCCAAGTGTTCCTTACATAGGTGCCATACTTTATTTAGTGTAATCAGGAAAAAAATGGAGGGTGTATTATTGTACAAACACTTACTACACTTGAGTATTATCCTCTGAGGGACGTCTTTTGTGTTGTCTTTCATTACTTTATAGTTTAAGCTGATTATCCTACTGGAGTCTATAGCAGTACTAATAGGACAGACCGTGGACAGGTCACCAGTCCATTACCGGGCAGACACACATGCACTTACACCTAGATTCAATATCTCCAACTCCTCGGACTGTACGTTTTCAGGATGTGGGAGGAAACTGGAGTACCTTGAAGAAACCTACTCAGACAGAGGATATCCGGCTGGGGAATTAATCCCAGGCTTATCTTGCAATAGCCGTGTTGCCATGTAAAGAAGCATTGTTACATAGCAAGGCAATACACCGATTACCAAACCGTGGGCGGGTGAACAAAAAAAAAAATGATTATCTCGTTATTGTGGAACCTGTCAAGGGGTAAGAAATATTAAGAAGCAAATTAAGAGTTTGCAGAATTCCTCCTGCTCCCCAAACCTGCCTGATCCACCCTGACACCCCGTTCTTGGAGTCTCATCTGACCAACATGGACATGGACATGGACAGCCACAAACTCGCCATAATGGACAGATGTAAAAACTTCTTTTCTACAGTCTTTTGTAGAAATACAGACTTCAATTAATTATCTGGCTACTTTATATTTATAATCACACTGTCTGTATCACCCAGATGAGGATGGGTTCCCTTTGAGTCTGGTTTCTCTCAAGGTTTCTTCCTCTTGTTATCTCAGGGTGTTTGTCCTTGCCACTGTCGCCACCGGCAGTCGCCACCAGCTGTTGCTGTTTTTTTTAACAGGTCCACGTAAACATTTATAAACAGTAGGTAGGGATGCGTCAGTCAACCGGACAAGGGATACATACATGCAGGGCAAACAAATCTGTAAACTGGGAATCAAGCGGAAGTCACAAAAGCTCCGAGTTGCATAGAAACGTGGCCAATGAGTAATTCAGACTGAAACAGGAAACAAGTATAATCTCTGTGCTGGAATAGGATTCAGATGTGATGCCCAACAGTTATATTCTGTATCTCCCTACTTGTTGTTAACAAGATCCCGGAGCTTCATCTCTGTGATAAGATCAGACTAACATGCACAAAGGAAACATCTGGAAGTCTCCGCGGAGAACTGCTTCTCATCATCAGAGATGTATAAGATATTAGTTCAGCCATCGAGAGGCGAAAAGGCATGCTTCTGATTCTGTTGATAAACACATCTGATTAATTTCTGCTTCGTTAGTGAACCCGAACGCGACCACATGGCTGCAGAGCATGAAGAGCTCCGGCAAACCGCAAAACATTTGTTTACAGGCTTACAGCCAGCTGTTCGCTATTCAGAGGTTCTTGATCTGGTGCATTAGTTTGTACTTTAGCCTCACATCTTGTGTATTTATGTCTGTGGTCGTAATAACATGTGGTGTGAGTGTATATGGAAGTTCTGTAGGGGTAGGATATCGCCATTATCTGCTTTATGGACATTAGTAGTGGTTTAGGGCTTTTTTTATTTCTTTTAAACATGCAAGCAGACGTTCAAATACACCTCAGACATATGGTGGACACAAACATACACATACACATACGCACACACACAGAGAATAATCAGAACTAGGAGTTGCCTTCGCCTGTTCAGAGGCAACAATAGCAGCAGCCGGGAGGTGAACTGAAGCTGTATCTTTATTTACAGTGTAAATAATACAGTCTCAGTGGCGCCATTACCACTAAACATCTCGCCATTTGCACGTTTTGTGTTGATCGTTTCTCAGCTGCTGCAGCTTTATTCTCACTTTATTCCCTATGTGCATTTACACCACTATGAGGAACAGATCCGGATCAGAATAATATAAGATCAGATTTAATATTAAGGACTGTGTTGTGGGCAGACAGTCGCATTATCAAAACGATCCATTCAAATATTCAACCCAATCATTTCACTCTTTGCAAAACAACCCTTAAACGTGTTTGGTAGTTTACATGTTCTCCCCGTGGGCTTGCGTGGGTTTCCTCCGGGTACTCCCACAGTCCAAAGACATGCAGGTTAGATTGATTGGTCGCTCTAAATTGTAATAATACCAATATCAACAATTACTCATAAGATTATAGAATGTGGTTATAGCGGACATACAGGCCATAAAAGTCCTTGTGTGAGCTCGTACTCTGGAAACAATAACGCAAAATGAGCTCATTTATACACTGACGTGCCAAAGCCACTTGAGAGGAACTTGTATTGTATATGACCTCATTTAACAACTCAACCGGGCATTGATTCCACAAGTGGACGGAAGACGTCTAGAGGGATGTTGGGTAATGCTGTCTGGATCTCCACCCAAGTGAGTGGTGTTTCTAGGTGTAGGATCTCAGGTGTGAATGGACCCCTCCACCAAGTCCTACAAATACTTGGTTATGCTCATGTGCAGGCCGCACCATTCATCAGAATTCTCCAGAATTCTCCTCAAACCAATTCTGGACAACTTGGGCCTGATGTCAATGTACATTATCCTGCTGGAACATCTCACAATGGCCATGAAGAGATGCAAATGGTCACCAAGCAGTTAAATCTGTTTAGTTGGACCCAATCTATGGTATGAGAACAGACCACCAGCCTGCACTTGGGTCTATGGTTTCATGGGATCTGCACCACACAGGTGCACCACTACTGGGACTGTGACTCAATGGACCATGCCACATACTGCAAGTCCTCTAGGTTCCACGTATACAACAAGGCAGCGAACTGAGAACTGCTTTAAAAAAATAACCCAACGATACCTCTAAGGAACCTTGTGTTTTTTATTTTTTTATAGGAATCAAATAACGATGATTCACACACAAAACAAATTTATTTTTTTTTAATAAATCAATTGACTTAATGGGTGGCACGGTGGTGTAGTGGTTAGAGCGCTGTTGCCTCAAAGCAAGACGATCCAGATTCAATTCCCAGTCCAGATGGAGTTTATATGTTCTCCCCATGGGCTTGCGTGGGTTTCCTCCGGGTACTCTGGTTTCCTCCCACAGTTCAAAGACATGCAGGTTAGATTGATCGGTCGCTCTAAATTGCCCGTAGATGTGAGTGTGTGCGTGAGCAGGTGTCTGCTGACATGAAATTGGGATGCTCAATCGGTTAATCTACTACCATAGAGCACCATGAATACAGAGAACACCTGACGCCAACCATTGTGAACCGATGACAGTGATGTATGTATGTAGTGAAATAATTCACGATCAATTAATAAATCAAAAGTCACATTTTTATTTATTTTTGTTAGACCGGTCCAAATCCCAAATCAGTTATCTTTCCACCAATCCTTTGACAGCCAGCAACTAGGGATGACGAAGGGTATCGGGTGCGTCCTCTGAGACATGTGTAACAGACTCGGAGGAAAGCGCTTTCACCCACTTCCTTATGCATGAGATAACAGACACCCATCATCGACGACATCCGTGATAACGCGTCCATTTTGTACTTTTTTCTACATTTTGTGTGTTTTCGTGTGTCGTTTTGAAATAAGATGTACAAAATGAACATGGACGTCGA
This sequence comes from Duopalatinus emarginatus, assembly GCA_028565595.1. Classification (NCBI taxonomy): domain Eukaryota; kingdom Metazoa; phylum Chordata; class Actinopteri; order Siluriformes; family Pimelodidae; genus Duopalatinus; species Duopalatinus emarginatus. Next base: position 1,861 of record JAOVVF010032034.1, on the reverse strand, counting down.
AATAGACCTTATGCACCCATTTGTTTTTCATAGTATTAGACTTATTGTCATTCCATAGGCTAGAGTCACTTTGACAGGGGAAAGAGAGGATGCCACAGTTCTCTCCCTGACAGTGTGGCCAATTCTGGTCTCTGGAATTCTGGTTATACACAGCTAGGGATTCAAACTCATGATCTCTTGATGTTAGGGCTAATGGTTTTCTGTTGCTCCACCTGGGTGCCCCTAAAAGTCATATTATTAATCTAATAGGGGTGCTAAAAAATTGATTCTTTAAAGAATCGTGATTCCTAGTCCTGGTGATTCTGAATCGATCCAAATTGCAAAAAAAAACTATTTTAATATTTGCTTAATTTTTTTAATATTTGCTTAATTTATATTTTTTGCTGTTCCTACTCCAGAGCGGACTACATATCACATTACATGTCCACTCAGCCACCGTAGAAGAGGACCATCTAAAAAAGTTGTTCCTGAATCGAAAATTGATCCTGGATTGAATTGTGACCCCAAAGAATCGAAAACGAAACGGGAATCAAATAGAATCGTGACCCCAAAAATCGTAATCAAATTGCCAGACACTGAGATTCACACCACTATAATCTAATAATTTATTTGAACACAGTTTTGATTGCGATGCTCTGTTTATGACTTATTTACATAATGTATCCTCCAAAGTTCTACAATTGTGTAACAGACCAGAGTTCAGAAATTTTATAACTTCTTATCAGGTCATAAAGGTTACAAAGTGATAACAAAGTGATCATCATTCCACACCACGCTCATGCACACGTCTGTCCTGAAGACTTTCTAACAAACTAACAGCTTCTCTTCTGACTGGTTCGAAGTGCTGACACTGGAGACTCCTTCCATAAATATTAAATAAACATCTCCATATAGAAAGCTTCACAATATCAACAATTACTCATAAGATTATAGAATGTGGTTATAGCGGACATACAGGCCATAAAAGTCCTTGTGTGAGCTCGTACTCTGGAAACAATAACGCAAAATGAGCTCATTTATACACTGACGTGCCAAAGCCACTTGAGAGGAACTTGTATTGTATATGACCTCATTTAACAACTCAACCGGGCATTGATTCCACAAGTGGACGGAAGACGTCTAGAGGGATGTTGGGTAATGCTGTCTGGATCTCCACCCAAGTGAGTGGTGTTTCTAGGTGTAGGATCTCAGGTGTGAATGGACCCCTCCACCAAGTCCTACAAATACTTGGTTATGCTCATGTGCAGGCCGCACCATTCATCAGAATTCTCCAGAATTCTCCTCAAACCAATTCTGGACAACTTGGGCCTGATGTCAATGTACATTATCCTGCTGGAACATCTCACAATGGCCATGAAGAGATGCAAATGGTCACCAAGCAGTTAAATCTGTTTAGTTGGACCCAATCTATGGTATGAGAACAGACCACCAGCCTGCACTTGGGTCTATGGTTTCATGGGATCTGCACCACACAGGTGCACCACTACTGGGACTGTGACTCAATGGACCATGCCACATACTGCAAGTCCTCTAGGTTCCACGTATACGTGAACACGTATGTTTTCCCTGGTGCATACGTGACACTGTGGATCGAACACCCAATGCCCAAACAACTTGGAAATGAAATGACACCCATAGTGCCCTGTTCGATTATTTACATCACTTTTTCATGAGCATGCTAGCCAGTGTTCAGCCTCACTCACAAGATAGCACCTCACAGCTTATACATGTGTGGGCGTTCCCAAACCATCCCCTGACAAAACGCCACTTCATAATCAATTTACATACAGCTATCACAAGACTTTTGGCACGCCAATGTGTAAACCTACTGTTATAGAAAAAATCTAGTTTAGAAATGTTT
>JAOVVF010032033.1:0-11319 GCA_028565595.1 Duopalatinus emarginatus | reverse complement strand
TTTTTTTTTTTTTTTTGACATTTGTGCAGCAAATGAACAACGGAACTCTTTACCTAAAGATATACCCTTCCGTACACATATTTAATTAACAGCAACCTTTTTTTTTTTAATCTAAAACAAAGTCCTTCAGATAACTAGGGAGCTTATGTTCCCGTCTAAGTCTTCCTCCAGTTATGTCCAGCCCTTCTGTTTCTCCCATTTCACACTGTTCAGCAGACATGTTGGACAGTCCATTTTGCTCAGTGTGTGAAAGCACAGTCTCTGGGGGATCAGGAGTAGAAGAAGAAGAGGGTTGGGAAGCTTGAGACTGCTGTGGAACGTGAACTGGCAACGTATACGGCCGCAGTCTGTCATAATGCACCACTTGTTGTCGCTCAGTGCAGTCAAATGGATTGGCTATACGGTAGGTGATGCCTGGTACTCCACCTGAGCCCATCACTTGCTTGATTTGAAAAGGGCCTTTCCAGTGCGGGGCTAGCTTCATGCGGCTCTCCACTGGATTGTTAAGCCACACCATAGCACCCACTTTGTAAGGCTTGTGCCGAGCCTTCTCATCATGGTAAAGTTTTTGGCGCTCGTGAGCTTCTGCCCCACACATCCTGGCCTTGCTGAAAGCCACTTCCAATTTCTCCTTTAATGAGGAGACAAATTCAGTATAAGAACCAGAATTCTGTGAGTCCACTGCACGGCTGGGTATTAGCACTTCAGCTGGAACCCGCGCCTCTCGTCCATGCGTGAGGAAGTAGGGAGTAAAATGTGTGCTAGAATGTACAGAGGTGTTGTAGGCAAAAGCTACTTGTTTCACATACTCATCCCATTCACCCCCACAGTGCAAAAGAGTCCTAGTCAGCTGTTCAATCAAGGTCTTATTAAAACGCTCCACGAGGCCATCTGATTTTGGACTGTATGCGGTTGTGCGTGTTTTTGTGATCCCCAGCAGCCGACAGAGACCTTGCACAACTTCCGCTTCAAACTGCCGGCCCTGATCACTATGGAGTCGCTCGGGCACCCCATGCACTAATACATAGTCCTCAAACAGGCACTGTGTAACAGTTTGTGCTGTTTGGTTGGGCAGTGCATACAAGTTGACAAATTTAGTAAAATAGTCCTCTACCACTAGTACATATCGATTTCCTCTGGTCGTCACAGGTAACTCCACAAGGTCAGTGGCCACTCTCTCAAATGGGCGCGCTGTAGTCGAGCTTGCCATATGTGCCCGATGTGGAGGCACTGGGGATCGGCGTCTTTGGCATGCTTTACACTGCTCGCACCAGTCTCGGATATCTTTGAACATAGATGGCCAATAACAAATTTGACGTGCCTGCTCCCATACACGTTCAGATGCAAAGTGTGCAGAGGCTGGGCCACCATGCAGTTGTTGCAACACTTCCGGGACCAGAGTGGCGGGGACAACAACCTGTGTGAGTTGTTCTCCGGTGAGGGAAGAGACTACAGAGCGACACAACAGTCCATCACGTACTCCCAGTCGGTCAAATTCAGTCCACAGCTTTCTCAACTTCCTAGAGGCCCCCTTCAGTCGTGCTCGGGGTGGTTTTTGGGAGTTCTCCACCCAGTTCAGTACCACTTGAATGTCCCCGTCGGCCTCCTGTAGTGCTTTTATGGCTCCCACATCATGTGCCAGCACCAGCCGTGACGACCAGTTAATAGGTGTTTCCCCTTCCTGTACAGCTGCTGCACCATTCTCAGAGGATGTACCAGCCCTTTCGTGGGACGGTGGACCTTGTGCCTGTGAGTCTGCTGGCACTGCATGGATGGTGTTAACCCCCACTGCCATTTTTGTGCATTCAGTGTTGCTGTCAGTTGGGCAGCCCCTTTCAGGCCACCGGGAGAGAGCGTCCGCATTCAGATGACGTTGGCCATCTTTGTGCACAATGTCCCAGTTGTAGGGTTCCAATTCCAAAATCCACCTGCCCCGCCTTCCTGTCGGGTCGTGGTCCAGAGCCAAGCGCCGCAGGCTCAACAGGGGGCGATGGTCTGTAACGATAGTGAAGGAGGCAAGTCCAATGTAATGACGAAACTCACGCACAGCCCACACTATAGCCCACAGTTCACGGTCAAATGTGGACCAACGACGCTGTGTTTGATTCAGTGACTGGCTAGCGTAGGCCACCACATGTTCCACCCCTTCTTTCTCTTGTGCTAACACAGCTCCCACAGCTACCTTAGATGCATCTGTAAACACTTTAAAAGGCACACTGAAATCTGGTAATGACACAACAGGAGCTGTAGATAGAGCACTTTTCAGATAATTGAATGAGGCCTCACAATTATCTGTCCATTCAAATGGCACATTCTTACCCATCAGATGATTCAGCGGTGCAGCATATTTAGCAAAGTTCCGCACAAAACGTCTGTAATATGAACATAAACCCACAAATGCCCTGACCTCCGATGGAGACTGAGGGGTGGGCCAGTTCTTGACTTTATCCGTATTCCTCGGATCGGGCTGTAATCCATGCTGAGAAACAACGTGACCCAAGAACAGCACATGATTTTGGGCAAGGTGGCACTTTGAGGGGTTTAATTTCAGCCCCGCTCTGTTAATCCTTGAGAACACCTCCTCTAGACTTGAAAGATGCTCTTCAAATGTGCTATTGTACAAAAGGATATCATCCAAATACACCATGCAGATGTTCCATGGCAGCCCCCTGAGGACGAGCTCCATCATTCTTTGGAATGTGGCTGGTGAGTTTGATAAACCCATAGGCATCGACCGCCAATGGTATAGGCCTCTCCCAGTGGTAAAAGCTGTTTTCTCTCTGTCTTCCTCAGCCACCTCCACTTGCCAATAGCCATTAGAAAAGTCCAATGTGCTGAACCAGGCAGCTCCTGCCAGAGCATCCAAGGTATCGTCTATGCGTGGCAGAGGGTGACAGTCTTTCACCGTGACACTGTTTAGACGCCTGTAATCCACACAAAATCTCCATCGGCCACACTTTTTTTTGACTAACACAACTGGGGAAGCCCAGGGGCTGTAGCTCTCTTCAATCACCCCATCTGCAAGTAGTTCCGCCACCTGTCTCTCAATCTCAGCTCTTTTTTCTGGTGAGGTTCGGTATGCACGTTGTTTGATTGGAGGATGGTCTCCTGTTCTAATATGATGCTTGACCAGTGTGCATTTCCCTGTATTACGATCAGCTGTGTTAAATATATCCTTATGTCGCAGCAGTACTGCTGACAGAGCTGCTTTCTGTGAAGATGAGATGGGGGCACCCTCTAATGACACAGGGGGGACTGCACAATCTAAAGGGGGGGGTGCACCAGCTGCCAGATCAGCAATTGTAGATGGAAGTGATTCTAGATCAGACTCATCCACTGAGTAAAATTCCCCCAAATGAGTGCCCTGCTGTAACACAATGTCATTTTTTGTGGGGTTTAGTACCCGAGCACAAGACAGTCCATTCTTTACTGAGGCGACTGTGTGAGCTACCACAAGATTTGCTGTCTCTGGAATATTGGGCTCTAAATAGCCCACAAAGTCACTGGAGTAAGCTTCAGATGGGCCCGGGGGGCAAACATTAACAGGCACCATCACCTCGCTGAGAGAAGGGAAGGTCATAGAGGTAGCAATGGACACATTACAGCACACAGGAGTCAGGTCTTTCCCTCTAAGTAGGGGAATATTGGCACCCCATAACTGTAATCTAGCACGAGTAAGGTCCAACAGTGCGTGGTTTTTCACCAAAAAGTCCCAGCCTAGTAGCACTGCTTGTGTAGTTTCTCTCAGCACGTGGAAAGTGTGCTGCCATGAGTCAGAGCCCAAGCAGAAAACAATAGAAATGGTACCTAGTGTGTCGAGCATCTGTCCATTCACTGCCCTGGCAGCCACATAGTCTTTTTTTAGCGGGCGGCTGCGAAGCGCTGGGATAGACATGCGGAATTCAGCACTAATGAGAGACACACTTGACCCTGAGTCTACTAACATGGGAACTACTGTGCCTTCTATTACGCCCTTCACATAAGACACTGGTGCATCACATTCAATACTATTTACAAAATCGTCCGAAATAGGGTCATTCTCACCCTCCTCCATTGGTGGGCCCTCAATGTGAGAAACTGGTGTTTGGGCCGCAACATCAGCTACACCCCGTTTCCCTGGTGACGAATCTGCCCCTCGCTCCGTGGCGAGCTGAAACGCACCCCTTGTTTCCTGGGTGCTTCCTCTGCGTTGATGTTGGGCCGCCCAGGGCTGGGGCTACGCCTCCTTGGGAACCAGTTAGAAGCAGAATCGCCATAGCTGCGATGCTCTGTAAATGGTCTACGGTCCTCCCTGTTAAAGCTCCTGTCAGGTGAACGGCCTCGTTGCAGTGTGTGAGATTGGCATCCAGCACCCCCACACATGCAGTGACATACGCCTCTCCCAGTTGAACGAGAGCTGCGCCACTCAACGGAGCCTTTTGCTCTCTCTCTCAGTCGCCGATTCTCCTCCGCCATCACTTTCAGTTCCATTCTCATGTCTCTCATCTCCTCTGCTAAGCTGCTCACCACTCTGTGTAGCCCCCCGTGATCCGTGACCTGATGAACGGCCGCTACCGGTCCTCCAATCGGGGCCGTATAGGCAGCAGCGCCCCCGGGATCTCTATAATCCAGTTTAATTGCCTCCCTGGCATTCTCACATCGCTCCGCAATAATCAGAGCTTCTTCTATGTCTGTCGCCCCTTGCTCGTGACACTTTGCTCTCAGTCCAGGGTCCAGGCCAGCCAGAAAACGGCGAAACTTTTCCTCTCTAATCGCATTTTTCCCATAGTCCGGAAACGCCTCAAGCACCAGCCGATTAATTTCAGCCGCGTACACCACCAGACTTTCATGCGCCGCGCGCGGGCGCGCAGCGAGGTTGGCTCTGAAGCGATCCAAAGATTGTTTATGTCCGAAAGCCTCTTTAAGTCTCTCCTTAACAGCTTTGTAATCTGACTGGACCGAGGCAGGAAGGCTATCCCATAGTAAGAATGCCGCTTTGCTCAGACGAGTTGGTAGGATTCTCACCAGTTCATACTGAAACGCCGTCTCTCCGTCCCCCTCTACGAGCGCGCGAACGGCCACTTCAAGTTGGCGTGCCCAGCATGAGAAACTCTGCCTGTCATCCTCGCCGGAGAACGGAGGAGGTAAGTCAATCCTCACCCCTGCAGTGTGATAGTCTCTGTCGTGTCGAGGGCTGTGTCCGAATAAACGGTCCTCGTCCTCCTTGAACCACATCTTTATTTCGTTATTCTTAACACGTGAACCCGCTAACTCAGCTATGCTACGCACTGTTGCTAAAGCTAATCCGCTAACACCTTTACCAGCTGCTCTACCCAAAGAAAACGACTAATGTGCATAAAACTCGACTGACTTCACTTAAAAAAAACAAACCGCTGCCACCAATGTAACCGAGCTTTGGCCTTATCAGAATTATCAGGAAATAATCAGGTCCGGAGACAGGAGTGAAATCAGGTCAGTCATTTACTCAGTTCTCACAGTTCTCCCGCCTCTAGGAGAACGCCCCAGAATAACCCGCTTCAACTAAGGAAAGCCCCCAGGGACAAAATACCTGTAGACTCTTAACAGTCATAAACATAAACATAAAGTCTGTTACACTAAGATGCCAATAAATCTTAAACCAAAACTACTTTTTCGCAAACCCTAATTTCACAGCTATTCGGTTCGACCTAATTGATAAAATTTCCCTTCAATGTTTTATGCTTTATGATGCTTTTAATAGATCTCAGTGTCAGATTAATTAATCACATTTTATTGAAATATTGGTGGACCAAGTATGGACTTTTTTTTTTTACCTAAAATGAGTCAATTAATTAAGAGTCTTGTTACAAAAATGAAATTAGCACATTAGAGCCATAGTAAATCATGATACTTTAACTTTTGAAACTTAAATACATATTAAGGTAAATACTTTTACTAGAGTAATATACCACTGCCAAAAAGCTACAGAGGAATCAGAGTGAATCAGGCAGGATTAGGCTGCAGGACAAATCAGAAATCGGAGTCACTGGTATCTCCTGGTACCTCAGCCTTATTAAGTATATTTCATGAAAATACACATGATGGACTGATGCAAGTATATAATTATTTATAATGTAAAGATAAGTACTGTATATCAGCACTGATTATAAGTATCCATTTAATATGATCACGTTACTTGCTTTCCAAACAGATGCAGCCTATTAGTTTAACTATTAATAAGCTTATCACAATATAAATGAACGAATGTGGATGTTTAAAAATAAAACTTTGGCCACTTTTTGTTATCTTTGGCCTATTCCAACAGGATAAACTACGTCTAGAGATGCCAAATTATGGGTATAGGGACACTCATCTGAGTTTGGGGTTTTGCAGATGAGTGTCCCTATACCCATAATCCGGCATCTCTAGATGCGGTTTGTCCTGTTGGAAGACGCCAAAATCATGAGAATGAATGCAGGACCTGAATGGGTGTAACTCGTCAGAAAGGAGACGCACACAGTGTTCACCTGTCAGAATAGAAGTGGCATGGTGGTGTAGTGGTTAGTGCTGTTGCCTCGCAGCAAAACGATCTGGGTTCGATTTCCAGTCTGGGCCATCCTGTGTGAAGTTTGCATCTTGTCCATGTGCTTGTGTGGGTTTGCTCTGAGTACTCTGGTTTCCTCCCACATTGGGTTGATCGGTCACTCTAAATTGTCTGTAGGTGTGAATGTGTGTCTGCTGACAAAAGATCCACAAAGACTTACAAATCTGCTTAGTCATTAACATGGAATATTATTACGTTTGTTATATCCATAGCTAGTGCTGGTAGGCCAGAATGCAAGGTACTTTAAGCTAGGATACTGAAATCTTACAATAAGTAATACAAACAATTACAAGCCAAAGGTACTATAACCTGAAAATACTCCTAAACTAGGCAAAACCTGTGGATATATACATCCTAATGGAAATGTATGTGTATGTGTCGGCACATACACAAACACATACTTTTGCACTGAGATGCAGAGGTAATTTTATTCCTCATTTACACATTCAGGGAGATTGAGTCTCCTAAGACATTCTTGCCCTTGATGTACACATTACATGAGTTGGACCTCTATAATCATTGACACCAAAGAAGAGCAGTAGTAAACAAACAAGGCCATTACCGTTGTTAAATTAATGTGGTGATAGATTAGACTCTTTTCTTAAAGTTTATCTTTTGTAAATAGCACATTAAATCTACCCCTTATTTTTCGGTTTATACCCACTGTTAAGTGCTTTAGGTTCACTGGCTAAATGTACTCACAATACTCAAGCACACTGTTCATTTACCTGTCACATTCATTTTTTAACTCAGAATGGTTAAATATGGAGTTGCTACATATTCTGCAGCAAGCTGAGTATAGATACGTAATGAAATATCAATGAAACCACATTTGACATAATCAATAAAGATTGATGAATGATCCGCTGTGGCATGTTTAAATATTCCAACTGACCAACTCATCTATATTGGGGCTTTATGCTGGGGCATTCCTATTTTGCATTTAGGTTGTGCAAGATCATGAAAGAGATACCAGGACATGGGCCATTACACAAGGAGCCCTGTGCAGGCCTTCGGAAGGGCATCCAGCCAGGAGTATGACTGCTATTTGCTTTCTTGTGCGAGGATGAACAAGAAAAGCACTGCCAGAGCCCTACAAAATGATGTTCAGAGGGCTACTGATGTGCATTTTTTCTGACCAAACTATCTGAAACAGTCAGCAAGAGGGTGGCTTGATGTCCTCTAGTGGAATCTGAGCTCACATCCCAGCACTGTACAGCTTGATTGATATTTGCCAGAGAATACCAGAATTGGCAATTCTGTGTCCTTGTTGTTAGGAAACCAGTCTTGTGACTGCCCTTGAGCCGGGCACCTAACACACCCCTTCCCCACCAACTCCTGCCATGTGGCATTTACTGGTGTGTGTGTGTGTGTTTCACTACACAGACAGATTAAATGCAAAGGTTGGCTAGCCCACACCTTCCTCAGGCCTAAATCTAAATAAGAACCTCTGGGATGTTATGTATGGGTGCATCAAACTCCACAAAGAAGTGCCACAGACTGTTCAGGAGCTTATTGATGCCCTGATCCAGGTCTGGGAGGAGATCCTGGAGGACAACTTCCACTGTCTCATCATGAGGATGTCCAAACAGGAGTGCATACATGCCTAAACCGTTATTTATATTTGATTCTCCTCTTTGTGCATTTTTCGAGGATGTTGCATCAATGATCTCATGAAAAAGTACCTTCAGGGAAAGAAAAGCAGTTGTAAAATTAAACTAGTTAGAACTTAATATATACGGTATACCTGACTATGATATAAAGACTATTTGTGTCATTATGTATTTATTTGATATTTTTATGAATATGTTTTTATTTCTGTTCATTTTACCCATAATCAGAATGGTTTAGTCCAGTGGAGGGGCTAAGGGTATAAAAGGGAAGTAACACAGACCTGAGGCTGATTTTTGTCTTGGTTCACCAAGAGCCAAATTGAAACTGTTTAACTCTTCTTCTGTTCATAGGTTAATGGGAACGATTGAGGTAGGTTGAGTCATCACTCTTCAGGGCCATACTAACACAGCCGAGTTAAAAATTAGGAGCTATGCTCTGACCTGTTTCTCAACAACCTTTATGATCTATTCTACAACATTCTAGAATAAAGCTTAGTTTCAACGCATCAAAGCATTTTTGCTGGAGTTTTCCTAGAGTTCACATTTATACATGGTCTTCATTTATTGTCCAAAAATGAGGGTTAATGACTATGACTAAAGAAACCCTTCAACACCATAGACAAGCTATAGTTATTTACCAACTTAATTACTACTGTGAACGATCTTGGCCATAGAGACTCAGAGATGGTGTGGACAAATGCAGGTATTTAATAAAGAATGGTAGCCACAAAGTCCAAAACATAGTCAAAAACAGGCAGAAACACAAAACAGACACAGGTCAAAATCCAAATAGCAAAACGGATATTAAATAGCTCAGTAATAAGATAGCACGGCTTATCTTATCCTTATACTTTGCAACTTAAAACTGAACTGAACGGTGCTTAAATAAATCCACAGATACACCGGGAATAAAAAACAGGTAACTATATAAAAATAAATAGGGATAGATTATGCGTGGGAAAAAAAACACAATAATAGATAGGAGAAGGATAACCGGTGTGATCAGACGATGCTGTGCTGCGGGCAGCCATGTACACAACATAATATGAAAAAGTAGGACGTTGCCTTTATTGCCATTCAATTAGTCACCCTTAAGCCTGGCGGACAATTAAAGTATATTAACCTATTACAGAAAACGGTCAGCACTTAAATACTATTTCCATATGGTGGTCGACGATGAGAGTTAAAACACTACTCAGTTTTAATTAACTACTCAAATCTATACTACTCGTAAAATTGCACTCCACTGAAAATTCACATTCTAGTGAACGTTATCAATAGCGTCCCAATTCCTTCAACTTCAACAAACCACCACCAACCCCTATCTTAAACGACCAAATTTGATACGCCACATAACAACTAAGACAAAACAGAGAGAAAACAAATAAAGCAAACTTCTAGCCAACAGCACAAGTATTTAAACCAAACTAAAAACTCTAACACCAACATAAAGTCAGTTGGCAAGAATGTATAAAAATAAGTAAATGTATAAATATCATAAAGAAACTTGACCTCAATATTGTTTAGTATAAAGACAATTATAGCAGGTGGCCCCAGTTATAGGCTCCTGTTGTCTGATGATTTATAACAAGCAGTCATTCTCTGTAGCCACTGTAACACTGCATCAAGCTACCCTGATGCTGTCCTTGGCTTATTTGCACTCAATATTGCAATTTGGAAATCACCTCAAACCACTTTGAGATCCTAAAAATCCTGTCGACAAATATGCCACTTTGTTTGTGTGAAGAAGAAACCAATCTTGTCCAAATTCAGTGAGAGTATTTTGTGATTGTGATATAAATACGGACACAGAATGCCTATATTGCTATACCAACTGTAAAATTAATTATTGCTTTATGGAGGTTTATGGAATTATACTACGCACTGCAGGAATTATGGGACTTTTAACTTTCAGTATCTTAATAGATGTTGAACTGAGGGTTCAGGCTATTAGAAGTTGAGTACACTTTGAAGAACCTAGCAAAGAAAAATACACATTGTATGCATAATTAAATGTGTATGTACTAGTATATGTCTGGATTAATAAATAATTTTCACATTTCTATTTCGACACCAAGTGTAGTGGATGAAAAGTCCATAAACACTATGATAGAGACAGAGTCTTGAAGCTCTGGTGTAAGTTGACAGGACGTTGTGTGTAAGTGTAAGTAAAATACAGATACTTCAACATGAAACAAATCTAAAAACAAAGAAAATTCTTGCCCATCATTTTCTTTAGAGAAACTTGTATCAAAAGCCTCTCTCTTTCAATACATAGCTGGGCTTTTGCAACAACAACGAGTTTAGAATAAGTGACTCTTCTATGGCACAAACTGATCACTCTATCATTAACATTTTACTGTGTTTCATATTATCTTATAGGTTCTGAAAATGTGTATCTGTGAAAGAGAACCATTCATTGACCACTGTGCTTGTACACACTGAGGACCTCTACATTTAACCCATTTATGCAGTGAAATGCACACACACTAGGGGGCAGTGAAAACACACAGCAGCTGGGAGGTTAGGTACCTTGCTCAAGGGCACTTCAGTCATGCTTGAGTCTTGGTCACAAGACCGGTTCCCTAACCAGCTATGGGTGCCACGGTAATATTAGTGCAGGTCTTAGTGAAACATTTTTGTGGTATTGTATGAGTTTTACCCATCATGGATCGATGGTTAAAAACAAAGTCTTCGTCAATGAAAGATCCTGAGCTGACCGAGGAAAAAAACAATCCAGCAGAAATATGGCAGTGAGGACAAAGTAGGCTTTACACGGACAGAGACTTAGCAATTACAACTCTGTGTCAAATGCACAGAAGTCTTGTTGAAGGTTGAAGGTTTGAAGCCAAACAAATTGCGTTGCCACTTGGAGATAAAACACATGGGCCATAGAGCATTGTCTGTGAAGTGGGCCGTGAGTTACAAAAGGTTAGGAAGCACTGACCTAGTGAGTATAAGTAGATCTGATCACTTGGCTAATTTGAATACACATATTTATGCTCAGTGGTGGACAGTAAATGTAGAAGATATAAGAATAAGACCCTTCTTGACTATATAAAAATGAGAAGTAAATGTAATTGGTTACTGTACTTAAGTAGTTTTTTTGTGTATCTGTACTTTACTGGAGTATTTTTATTTTAG
>JAOVVF010032032.1:0-11323 GCA_028565595.1 Duopalatinus emarginatus | reverse complement strand
ACCTTTACTTTGTAGTTCTGCTCTGATGTATAAATGAGACAAATGTACGTTGCTCTGGTTAAAGGAAATCTGGCAAAAGCTGTGAGTGTAAAATGTAAATAAAATGTAGCTAGCTGTTATATACTTGTAAAATGAACAGCATCACTTGACATTAAAACATAACTGCAATATCAGTGTATAAAGAGTAATAATTAATAATTATGTAAAATAACATGTGTCTTTGGTGGACCCTCTCTATAAAAGATCTGAGACTAATCAAGCAGCTTTATGCTCCAACAGTAAACAGTGTTGTACACTTCCTATTGAGAAAGTCAGCAAGAAATGACATTTCACTCATAAAAGCTTAAGGACTTACAAAGGACAAGGACATAAAAATATCTTTAAAATATTGCATATAGCATACTTGTAACTGGATTGTGAGTTTGATATATCGTTATGAATTTGTTTTATAATTATTTTGATTAAATTATCACCAGGTTGGCACTTCCTACCCTGCCTATCAGTGCCATTTTTACTTCACACATCTTTTATCACAAATATAAAGCTTGTTACAACCATTCATTTCATGTCCAAAATGCAGCTACTCTATTACTCTAAATATCTCAGATTAAAAAGAAACAAAATACATGCTGGTTTTCTTTTACTACAAGAGTTAGATTTTATCTGCACTATGGCTTTAGAACTTCCAGACAGTACATTATTTTTTTATATCATCTTCCTGCTTTTTAATTCACTTTGTCCAACTGTCAATCCCCATCATCTTAGGCGTCATTCAGAGGACCAAACAGGTGATAGTCTGATAGGGCTTTAACATCTCAAAACAAAGGCATTGATAAAACTGTGCAGCCAACAGAGGTTGTAGTAACTGGAGTGCAGACCACCTTTGTATATTTAATGATAGCAGTGAAAGCAATGAGTATCAGAGGCAAAGTCAGATTTGTCATTGTCATCTATTTACAATGCTGATGCATACAAACGCTAGACGGCTAGTTAGAGTGCTGACCCCATTTAACTGCTTGGATATTAGAAACTATTTTGTGTACAGTATACATAAGTGTACCTTGGAATAGCACCAAAACTCTGTGGTCCAGGATTTGTGTGCATTTTATCCTAACAGCTACGGTAATCTGACTGTAATCATGAAAAACATGAGCTAGCATGAGAGCCTTTATTTACATTCAGTTTTCCTCACATTAAAGCAAGATATTACAAATATATTACAATCATATAACAAACAAAGGCTATAATGATGATGATCATTATATGCCATGCCATACTGTATGCTGTTCAGTCTGGGTCACTGTCCATGTCTTCATATGTTTTTAAGACTTCCAGCCCCAGCACCCTGTGGCAGGACAACATGGCCACCTCCAGCCTAAATACTTTGTATCCCACACATTCTGAGTTTTTGTTCTGTTTTTTCCCACCTATGTTCACTTCTGTTGATTGTTCAATAAATGTTTGCCTGTTTTAAGTTAACCCAGTGTTTGTGTTTGCTTATTTAAACCCTTCTTTGATTTAGTTTGATTGATTTGATTATTTGGATTCCTGTCTAACCGTGTTTTGTGTTTAGACTTTTGTTTTTTGACTTTTGAACGGTTTTGTGATTTCGATCTTTCCTTCCTCTAATACCCTGGTTGCTAATTGCGTGACCCTGTGCATGTTTGATTTTGCATCATGTGTTGGACTGTTTATGCTCAGTGTTTTAATAAGCACTTGCACCTGTGTCCATTCTTGCTTTGATAAATGTCTGTCCATGTACAACCTTACAGTATGCCGATTGTACTACAAATGACAGTCTTCTTACAGTCTTTACAACACCAGATTAAACAGATTTTTACTGGTCTGCCTGGATGTGTGCTGTTTACTACAATGACTAATCTAAAACAATATATGGTCAATGAAAATCAGAACATTTACTAATGTTATGAAAACAAATATATTATATAGAATGTAATGTACAGAATGGACAGAAAATATACAGAATACCTTTAGACCACTGATTAACCCTAATGCACTTCGCTTGTATATCATTTGTCAAATACCTAGTCATTACTTAGTTAATAAGTTTTCCAATTGGTTCACACTGATTCCACACCATCGCTTTTTCATGGTGATTTTTCATACTTGTATATATGATTCAATTAATCCATGATTTGAATATTTCATATTCATCTATAAATAATTATGTAGATTAATACTAATGCACATGGATCTATGATGCCTCTTATATTAGTTATAAAGACATCACAGGCATCTGCTGTGTTAGCACATTTGTTTCTTTGAGGATTTCATTTGAAATAATCAGTGTAAGAGACATAAAATGATATTTGGGGACATGCCATCACTCACCAATGTCTGCCAGGAATGGTGATGATGGAAGCTAAAATGTCAAAAAATCTGCTGATCTTACATTTTATACCCTGCACAATAAAGGCTGATTTATACTTCTGCAAGCATGTCTCTGTAAGCACAGGGTAAAGTCTTTATACTTAGCAGTAACATGAGCGTTTCCTCTAGGGGCAGTGTCACAAAAGCCCATTTCTGTGGTTTAGTGTAAGAAAAATAAACAGAAGACAACACAGGCATAGATTTATTTTTTTAAGACACCAATATAAGAGTGATTTTTTTTTACAAAGCATTGCTCATCCATACCTGTTGCAAAATGTTGTAAGGATTTTGAAAGAGCTATGCTTTCAGTTGGGAAGCAGAAGTATGTCCCCAGATGATGTACTGGATGTGATTAGGGAAAATTGGTATTGGTTACACTTCATTGTTTAACATTCTATTGTGTATACTAATAATGTAGTATTTTGAACAGAATTACTTTAAAATTAGGCATATTTCATTTCTGGGTATGCTACCAGACACACCTCTTCACCAACCTATAAGCAAAGATGCAAGTTATTAATGAAGGACTATAAGCCAGGCTTTAAGCTACCTGCATGCTCTAGTTAACTAAAAAAGTGTTGCAAACAAGCTATAACATGTGTACAAAGAATGTCTTATATAAGTGAGTTCTATAGTTTTTTTTATTATATAACACAAGATGACTGTGAAAGTGAGAATAAACCTATGGGAATGCTTTTTTTTTCTTTTTTACTTCTTCCTGCAGCTTTCTGTTAATTGTGTCTCTTGATCAGAAACTATTATAAATAAGTGTAAAATGAAAATGGCCTTTTTGACTACTTTTGACCAGCCCAAACATGACTTTCTATTAAGAACAAAAATGTTCTCTCTTTTTTACACCCTATCTTTAGTTAGGCTTGGGACACTTTAATATAGCTTGAACTCCATCTTAACATAAGATCTTGCTGTCTTTCTTTGATCATGACAGAACACATATCCCTTGCTTTTCCCTCACCTTGCTTTGCCTCTAGTTGAGCTTTGTTCTGCAACATGTACTCTTTTTGTACTTGTAATACTGAAGTTCATCTTATTGACCTTCATAAAAAATGGAAGAGATTTTTTTTTTCATTATAACCGTTTGACATGCAGTAGTCAATTTAATTTTACACTCATTTTTCATAGCAGTTTATTTTATTTTAAATGGAGTTTTAAATTGTTGGGACAGTAACCCCTTTTCAAGCTAAACAAATGCTGCTTGTCAGGTTTTACCTGCACTAATAAAAGCAATTGCAAAAGTCAAAGTTTCCAGAGGAGCTGCAGCAAGTTTTTCAAGATGCTTAAAAACTTGCCAGCCAAACTCCTTATAAAACTGCACAAAATGTATCTGGGAGTACTGATGCATGTTTTAATACAATAGATTGTCATGCCAAATTCAAGCCAGATATTGACAAAATATTTTTTAGTTTAGTGCTTTTTAATGTATTTTTTTTTAATGTGGAATAATTTAGTAATTTTTAGATATTTTTGCTTTACAGTACATGTACCAAAGACCTTTATACTACTGCTATACAGTTGTATAAACGACCCCACACAAGTGTTTGGAAGCAAGTGCAGTTTATTAAATTGGCACACAGAAACTCAGAATGGCGCAGAGTGTTGAGAGAAAGTAAAGAGGAAAAACAGGAACAAAAACAGTAAATCCAAAGCACAGAAGATACACAAAAACTACTTGGAAGGGATCACTCTGGCCCGGGGGAACTGCAGAAATAACCTTGAAAATACAAAAAGCAAGACACAGTTACTGAATTCACAACCAGAATACAAGGCACAAGGTTCAAACCATAAAATACGTGGCATGGCTGGCATGTTGACCCGCAGAGCGCTCCAGCCAGAATGCTCCTTATAAAGAGAAAGGAGAGCTAAATCGGAGCTCTCCCTAATGAGCGCCAGGTGTAGCTGATAATCTGGCTGAGCGCTCTGCGGGAGGAACATTTTTTGTTATTTTTGGTGGCCTCTCTGGCGGCTCCCAGTGGCCACAGTCATGACAGAACCCCCCTAGGGGCTACCTCCGGGAGCCTTCTTTCTCCCTCTAGGCCTACCTGGCTTACAAGGAGCCGGTTTGTTGGGGAACCTACTGTGGAATTCCTTGATAAGCAGTGGATCCAAGATGTCTTCTGAAAAGCGATCCACAACAACGAGAATAGTGGTTTTATATTGGGGTAGGGGGGGGGTCGGTCACAAAGTCTATAGCTAGGTGAGACCAGGGACACTCAAGAATTGGTAGTGGTAATAGCTTGCCCACTTGTAGGGCCTTGGGAACTTTAGCCTGAGCACAAACAGCACAAGAAGAAACAGTCATTCACATCCTTACCCATCAGGGGCTACCAATATTTACCGGGCAGGAGATCTAGAGTGCGTTGTGTCCCAGGGTGTCCGACTCCAGGCATGACATATGCCCAGGTGATGAGATGGCTTCGGAGATCAGTGGGAACAAACAGCAGGCCGGGAGGACATTGGCTGTGACCCCGAGATGGTTGGTTACCATATCATGGAGTCCACATCCTAAGTGGACAGGAACTTGTGGGTTGGGTTGCACAAGGTCTCTGTTCTCCTTCTTGTGGATTCTGGATAAAGCATATGCTTTCCCATTCTTCGAACCTGGACAGTATGACATCATGAAATTAAATCTAGCAAAGAACATGGCCCACCGGGCCTGCCT
Organism: Duopalatinus emarginatus; assembly: GCA_028565595.1. Classification (NCBI taxonomy): domain Eukaryota; kingdom Metazoa; phylum Chordata; class Actinopteri; order Siluriformes; family Pimelodidae; genus Duopalatinus; species Duopalatinus emarginatus. The sequence continues at coordinate 6,255 of JAOVVF010032032.1, read as the reverse complement.
AGGGTTAAGTCTCTTGGCAGCCTTCAGGTATTCCAGGTTTTTATGGTCGGTGTAGATGAGGAATGGACCCTTATTGGTGTAGCACAGACTGGCTGCCCAGTCCAGGAATCGAATCCAGGTCTCTCACATGGGAGCCAATGATGTTACCACTGTACCACACCAACCACAAAGTGGGATCAAACTACTTGAGGATTGGGGCAGAGGTAAAGGTCCTCTTCAGGGTTAGAAAGGCCTGGGTGGACTCAGGGATCCAGGGTAGCTTTCTAGGGTTGCCTTTTAAAAGGTTCGTGAGGGGCATGGCGATGGTGGTCTTGGGTTGGCCCCAGTTCTCCACTGCCTCCACCTTCCCTGGATCCATGGCTACCCCCTCTGGTCGAATGTTGTACCCCTAAAACTTCTCTCGGTCTCTGTGAAATTGACATTTCTCTCCCTTTACGACATCCACAGACAGGCATAAAGTCAGGCAAGGTGCAGACAGGATATCATAGACTGAAACAAAAGCAGCTAATACAGAGCATGGCTTGGTATCGGCTCCTGCAAGAAAACGAAATACTGAAAACATGAAAACAATAAAAATAAAATATAAACATACAGGTGGGTGAAACACAGCTACATTTCACGGAAAACAAAGTATCTGGAATGGGTGCAGCTATCCTGCCTGGCCTCTGTGGATTCTGGGAGCTGGTGTTATCCCTGTAAGTCCTTACAACAGTATGCATTATTTAATGACCAGTAATCAGTGTGTGATTGCTTTTCTTTCTAAGCAGGCTTTGTTATCTTACTACAAAAATAATACAATGTAATGTTATCATGTAATGCATATATAAAGTCTATGATCTGCTGTACCAAAGTCCAACCTGTGGATTATTATATTCTTTATATTTTCTTTTTGTAAGGATAGTAAGAATATAAAAAGAAATATTCAATGTCAGCAAAAAAAGGACTTTTTAAATTAAAGTTATAGGAGCCAACTTCAGCACCAGCAGGAAGTGATGGTCATGAAAGATGAAATTTTTATGGGCTGCCCCTTGACTTTCATTTGCAATCATATTTGTTTTCCATCTGAGCTGCTCCGACAGTTTGAGTGAAGCCATTTAAAGCCATTCTTTCAAGCCAGACATTCATGGAACAATGAAATCCCATTGAGGGATCTGAGTACAGTGATTTGCATTGTAAAATAACTTCAGGTTGTAAGATACTTACACATAATTTTCCAATTCACACCATACTTTTATTGTGATCACTTACACTGTGGTATATTCGTAAATGCTAAATACCTTTTTTGTCTACTAAAATATTTTAGTATTTTACAGTATTTTACCCTACTCTTCAAGATTTTTATTTGTCACATATAAATTTGTAGCATGTATAAATATATAGTGAAAGTAACTGTTCCATAGACAAGTATTTAAAAACAATTTACCTGCTTGCAATTCAACTGCCTACAAGTACAAAAATAGTTAAAAGAGAATAAGTATGAAGAAGAAAAATTATTAAACTATAATATACAATGTAAACAATGAGACCAGTGCAAAGTTACATTATATAAATTTAAATATAAATTGTCTATGTGACTGTGTATAAAGTGGCTGTGTGTCTGTGTATAGAGCAGAATGGTCCATGTGCATTACATGTTTAATGTCCGAATGACCTGAGGGTAAAAACTCCTCCTCAGCCTCTCAGTCCTTGCCCTGATGGAGCGGATATGTTTCCCTGAGGGAAGCCATTTAAACAGCTTATGGTTTGGGTGGTGGATGTCCTTAATACTCCGTTTGCCTGATGCCTTGCGCCGTCTGGAGTAAATGTCCTCAGGTTTTGGCAGTGCAGTCCTAGTGATGCGTTCAGAGCATCGGTTCACTTGTCCCAGGAGCTGCAGTTTCCATACCCGGTAGTGATGCTCCTAGAGAGGACAGACCCAATGGTGGCAGACCCTAGCCACAATGAGGGCAGTAGTGCCACAGATGATCATGGTGTTAAACAAACCAAGTAAAAATTATTCACTTCACTGTTTTTCAGTCACTTCACTGTTTCTTTAGTCTACTGCCTTAGATAATTGTCCTACTTGGAGGTAATCTATCTACCAAGCCTTAATTGTATAAGAGATCATAACCAATCTTCTTAGGATATAATGTAGAAATGAGAAATTCCCTCCAGCTGATTTTCCCATTCTCAGCATTCTGCTAGTCTACTTATTGCCCTTGATTTGCTTCAAAACTCTGATAAAGATTAAGCATATTTTAATGTACCAGAAATGTACTTTAATATCAGCAAGTACATTTCAATCACAGTATTGTTTTGTGTGCTAAATAAGTGCAAATTTTAATATATTAAAAATTTAATAATTACAAGTACATTTTACCACAGTACTACTCAAATGTATTTAATATAAATATACTAATTTGTGCTAATATTAAAATTAATATTTTGTGCATTAAAATAAAGTATACTATCTCAAAAATATACTAAAATGTTTTGTTAGTGCATCGCATAATAGTGTGCTTTAAATGCTTGAAATATATGTTAGATTTTAGTGTATTTTCATATTTTTTTCATATTACTAGCAAGTATACTTAATGGCTGGCTACACTTTGTTTAAGAACTTTGTTTAATGTTTAAGACATTGTATCATCTAAAATTTAATAAAATAATGGTAAATTAGTGTATTTCTCCAAAGTACACAACAGTATAAACCAATACATATTACTGACCATTTGGTTCTTTCTGAGTGAGCATTTATTTGTTATAGAAAATATACAACAACAATGTTTGATTTATTAAAAACTACATACAAGTGCAGTCACGTGACTGTTCTGACACGCAAGTGAGGTTTATTAAAATGTATTTAAATATACTTGTTGCTAATTGCAGACAGATAAACTCATTCATTTCATACACTGTAATGATTTATGGGAATTAACTCTAAATTATTATTATTATTATTATTATTATTATTATTATTATTATTATTATTATTATTATTATTATTTTGTTTTTGTTTTTTGTTTTTTTTAAGAAAAAATGATGATTACAAAATTGTAAAATTATGAATCTTATCTGTAAATTAAGAGCCTGACTATTATTTTAGGTATTATGTCAATAACATTGAATATTTTTTTTACTAATTTTTATACAGAAAAATACTTATTATTTATACTTTTTTTTTTATTGCACACAAATTCATGTAAATTTAAGGTATGTATCTGTAATTAGATTTGTTGGTCACTATATAAATGTTTATGTCTGTCAATTTATCAATTATCAATTTAACGATTTGCTTGTTATTTTTAAGTTAATATGATATTATAACTATGTGTACTTTTACATTCATACTCTTCATCAAACATAAGTGTGGTACATTACACTGAGACGCTGAACCTGAGCAAAGGATGAACCCTAAACTAACAGGTAATGTCAAACAAAAAGAAAGGTCAAGGATCTGTAACATTGCAAGAGGGTTAATTGTAATGGGCCATATAAATAAATGATACATTCAATAAATATAAGTTAAAATAATAAGTTAAAAAATAAACTTTACTGTGCATTATTTTAATTTATTTATTTTATAAATATTGTAAATATTTCCTTTTCTTTTTAAAGTAATCTTTTCCCATATCTCTCTCTGTCACCACATAAAAACAGTTCTTATTGGCTGTCTCCCTGTGGTGTTTTCACCCTGGTGAAAAGCATAGTTGCTAAATATGTTAGCAAGCTACATAGTTGGAATGATGCAGTTGCGATGCAAGCGTTTCCCAAAACCAAAGATGGAACTATGTAGGTAACCACGTTGGGAACTTAGATACGAACCATCGTTAAGCGACACAGGTGTTTCCCAAAACCATCGTTCCAACTAAAGTTCGCAAACACTATCGTTAAGCTGTGTCGTTGGAACTACAGAATTAGACCTGTAGTTAGAAGCTTAGTTCCTGGGTTTTACGACATCGATGACAGCGGACGCAGTGTCAGGAAGCATGTTAGTAAGCTGTAAATTAACATTAATCTTTTGGTATGAACATTTAGATGCCAAATGCTTTTAACATGCGGTTATTAATATATTTATAAATGTATTTCTGTGGTGCTAAGCATGGTTGCATTAATTAAATAATATTGCTATAACCCACGTGTGTCAGCTGTTAAACATACACCAAACTATGCTCTTTTAATATTATTTCGGGCAACCGCTGGAGTGGGATATGGTTTAATAGGCTGTGCATGTAAAGGTTTTTGTTCAAAAGAGTGGCATGTTAGATTGTAGGTTAAATCATTCAAGCAAGCAACTTGCCTTAATTCTGAATATGGAGAATATGTGCTTTTGCTGTGAACCTTATTGTAGGTTAATTAGCCTATGTATTTTTTATAATAGAAAAGGATGTTGTTCATCTACTTGTCACTGTCGTATTTCAAATATTCAGATACCTGAATATTTACATACTGGGTTCCAAGTGAGAAAATAAATGTATGTATCACCAAGATACATCTAATATACACCTACCATTAAAATTCAGAAATCCCTTACTAATTTCTCTAGCTGTCGCTAAGTAGTCCTACAAAACTGGAGATCTGAGAGCTCATGCCACATCACTCATTGGAGCAATCTAACTGCAGAATACATTTCATTAACGAATACATACGCATACGAATGTATACAAATACAAACGCATTAACAAGAAAAAAAAAACAATTTACATCACCGGATAGGATTTAATCCCTTATCCATGCAGTACTGAAGCGCCATATTATTCAGGAACACATCTCACATGGGGTAATTCCAGTGCACTATTGGAGCACATTATTAAGATGTGTCGGTCCATCCTATTAATAACCATGTGTCAATTTATTTATTTATTAATTTTAATTTTGTATCCTCATTATTTTCCGCATATGATATATTTTCTAGTGTCTATGAATGCATGGCGCTTGCGAATAGTTGTATTTTTCCTTTAAAAAGAATATACTAGGTAGTATTATATTGTTTTGTGATGTGGTTGGATTCTCACAGCGGGAAACGCACAAATCTTGTAATATGATGCGAAAATATGACAGTTGTGGTTGAAATCACGTAATTAATGTATTGATGTAGTGCAACCAAATCTCAACATATTGTACTCAGTATATAATAATAATTGTAGAGTCTACAATTAAATCTAATGAAAATATACATCACAAAACAATATAATACTACCTATTACATTCTTTTTAAAGCAAAAATACAACAACTATTCGCAAGCTCCATGCATTTATAGACACAAGAAAATATATCATAAGCGGAAAATAATGAGGATACAAAATTAGCAACATATCTATATAAACTCACCCGTGCAATTTAATATACTCTCTACTGTACCCTTCAATCCTCCCAACATTCCTTTTAAACCACCAGGGATGCAGTTTCATTCTGTGACTTCAGAAGCCTCTGGCCATCTAATCTTTGCATGATGCACACCATTCTATGAAAGTGCACCATATAGTCCTGCATCCATAGCAGTACTGATACCATGCAAACTTTACCGCTCAACCTGCTGTTAGACTTCAACCAACTGATTTGAGCTACTTCTTAACAAGTGGTGTTCAAAGCAGGAGGAAAATACTCTAATGACGCCATGTTCTTTATGTACAAAATTAGAACTAAAATAGTGAGCAATAAGCAGTTTGTAAAACATATGTACTGTTTATGAGGCACAGTATACTGCAAACTATGCATGATATAGCATTAAGAAGTAGTAAGTCTTACTACATTTGCAACTACTGTTTCCAAAATTAGGGCTTACATATATACAGACTAACAGAAAAATATTCAATTAGATTGCGTATGTTGCTTCATCTTTGTTTGAATAGGAAAAACCTTCATATACATTCTGTTTAAGGGTACTTAATTTAACGTGCCTCCACGTAAGGGTAGTACTATCAAAGCAGTTCATAACAGAGCAATTAATTACATCACCACTGGCAGTACTGACATTTAATTAGAATCCAAATTCTTTTTTTTTTTCTGAAATAGCCTGTCCCATGAAATTAGGAGCCTTATGTAATAAATTCAATTGCAAGATGTTCAAAACCTGTGCAGAAGGAAAAATGCATCACCAGATGAGGACCACCGCCACTTCTTAGGCGACACCTCTTTCTCTTTCTCTCTCTCTCTCTCTCTCTCTCTCTCTCTCTCTTTCTCTCTCTCTCTTTCTCTTTCTCTCTCTCTCTCTCAGTCTCTCTTGCTCTTGTCAGCTCCAACTAGCAATCCTAAGTTGCCAGATAACTGTAGTG
>JAOVVF010032031.1:0-11323 GCA_028565595.1 Duopalatinus emarginatus | reverse complement strand
GGGTTTTCCGGGTTGTCCTACAACAACTCACCGCATGTCAGTGAAGTGAATCTTCAGTACAGAGACAGTAAAGGTGCGGATGATCCACACTGAAGGAGGAAACAATAGAAGTAAACTTTAACTTATTTAACTTTATTAACTTTATGGCTGCAATGTTTGGCTTGTAAACGCTGGCGTCGTTGATAGGGTTGCATGCGTATGTGGCGGAGTGATATTTTGGAGTGCTTCGGTCCCAGTGCCGTTATCAAGCAATAACAGCACTCATGGAATGTCTCTCGGCCAATCAAATTGCAGGGTCGAAACTAACTGTGGTATGATATGTTTCAAAACAATGATTTGAACTGTTATTGTTGCTGTGCAGTGTCATTTCCAGTATGATGGATTTTCTCTCCTTGGTGCTAATTAAAGCTCCTTTGTTCTGAGTGTGTGTCTTATTATAACACAAACACACATAATTGAATTGGTTTTGTTAATGCATCCAGATGCATAATGTTATACAGTATGTGTCCATAATACGTGTGTTGGTATTGTTACAGGGCCGAACCCATTCTCCACAGGATCAAGGAGGACCGGCGGCGTGTCATATCCCCTTCTTTCGACAACATTAAATACGACACGTTCGAGGTGGATGAGTATCCTCTCTCAGCGCACGGCTTCGACTGGGAGCTCTGGTGTCGCTACCTGAACCCACCCAGAATCTGGTGGAGTCAGAAGAACCACACGGCACCCATCAGGTACCACAGAGTCACAGTCATCAGCAGAGACGATACAAGAGAGAACCGGTCTCCAGCAGTATGTCTTATATCCAGGTTTAGGCAGATCTGGTTAGTTAGACTGGAAAAAGGTCGAAGATGCTTGGAGATTCTCTATACTGATTGGTGTTGATTGGTCAGTCCACTGCATATCACAGGTTACTATTAAAAAAATTATTGTATCTATAGGAACAACTTATGCAGGGACTTGCTTTTCGGATGCCTCGTAAAGTAATTAAAAGTTTTTCTGTGACCTTTTTTGGTGGTGGAATTTTGATTTATTCCCCCGCCACTGGATCTCTTTTCTGCTTGTCTGTCCGTGCATCCGTCTGAGATTGTTGTTAATCTCAAGAACGAGTTGTTGAATGTTTGTTAGGATTTATATGCAGATATCGGTGGTCTCGGGCACAGAAAGCCTGGTGGCGAACAAACTGTATGGGCAACATTCAACTCGTCAGAGAAAACAACACACACGTGTACTTGGTCATTGAATCCAAACACAAAACCAACTCAGCACTGAAGTCATGTCAATGCACACATAAAGCAGGAGTTATCAGAAATGGAGGCGGGAATATGAGCGACTTCACACAACTGGTATTTTACCTTCTATACAGCATCGAATTACAAATCCAAAGTTGTCAAGCATTGTGAGATCATTCTGGTCTGCAACTGTAATCGCACCCAGTGCTTTTTGTGCCTTAACCCAATTCAATTCAATTCAATTTTATTTATATAGCGCTTTTAATAATGGACATTGTCCCAAAGCAGCTTTACAGAATATAATGAAAAGGGTTATACATTTATAGAATTAACCCACAGCCAGAATAACACGGCTTGTAGTAATCGAAACAGACTCAACAGTCACGTTCGCGGTTTGAAAAGAAACTAATGAAACAACTTTTATTCCACCAAAGTCCACCAATCCGTAACTGATTTCCTTTTCAAAAGAACTTTTATTACATGGTCAGCTTGATTCATTACATTGCCCTGCTAGCAGTCGTGGCTAACGGAGCTGTCATCACTGTAGCTATAGCTAGCTGTGTAGCTACGCGATACACAATGTTTAATAAACGTCATGACCAAGGTCTGTGTAATTCTGTTCTTTTTAAATGATCTAGGCATGGGGCCAACATGATCATGCTTGACAGTTAACTATTGAAAGCACATTGCATGTGTTCACAAGTGTGTTGGACTGCTCAGTTAGTTAGATGAACACTAAACAGAGACTGCTAGGGGAATGTATGTAACATACATTCATGTTTATGTAACAGCTACAGGAAGATGTTGGATTACCGTTTGAGCAGTACCACTGTCATATGTACTTAATGAAGCAAATATATGTATGTCTATATATATATATATATATATATATATATATATATATTATTTTATTTTTTTCATAGTTGGACTAAATTATTGATCATGTGATATTGGCACTGGTGTGCTGCGGTCATAGATCAGTACACCAGCGCCAATATATCACTATATAACACGACCCTCGAGTGTATTATTGTGATTATACCACAGTTTTGTTATCAGTGTTTATTGATAGATTTTAGGATAAAGACCACAGACCACTGAAAGTCCACTCCGTGTTTTTTGGGTTGTCCTACAACAACTCAGCGCATGTCAGTGAAGTGAATCTTCAGTACAGAGACAGTAAAGGTGCAGACTGATCCACACTGGAGGAGGAAATATTAGGAAAAAACTTTACTTTATTATAATTTTTTTTTTTTTTTTTTTTATTGACTGGACAAATTGGTGGCTGAGGCATTCCTGTTGACGCCGTTTGTGTTGAGTTGTACTTGTTTGTCAGAATGTTTACAGGTTTTAATTGTAATTGTAATTATAGTATCAGAACTGCTTGTGACGGGTTGACGAGTTTTTCCTAAGCTCATAATATGGCGACGTTTTATCCTGCACAACTCTAACATTAATGTCTAACGTGTTTAACAGGAGCCCCGCTCTGATTGGCTGCTTCGTGGTAGACCGGCGGTACTTTGAGGAGATCGGGCTGCTGGATGAAGGCATGGAGGTGTACGGTGGAGAGAATGTAGAGCTGGGAATCAGGGTGAGTCGTTTCCGTATGTAGAGACACAAGTCATATTTTATACAACAGTTACTGCTGATGTTCAGCTGTGTAACGTTACACACACGTTAATTACAGCGTACTAATTACTAAATAAATAACTGGTTAAAACACAGAATTCTTGATGCTGATTGGTCAGCAGGTTTCTACGGTTTCTATAGTAACAGACTACACAATAATCTATGCCTAATAATCAACATTAGATTAAGAAACCTTTATTTGTCACATATACATTACAGCACAGTGAAATGTCTTTTTCACATATCCCAGCTTGTTAGGAGGTTGGGGTCAGAGTTCAGGGTCATCCATGATACAGCGACTCTGGAGCACGGAGAGTTAAGGGCCTTGCTTAAGGGCCCAACACTGGCAGCTTGGTGATGCTGAGGCTGAGGCTGAGGCAGATACGAAGTGTCACTCTTTAATAAATACTCGTTTTTCTTTCTATTATGATAGTTCTTATGATTCATCTGTTGCCAAATCGTTCATAAAAGAATCATATTGATGATTCGTTCTCATATGAATGATTCAGTCCCCCTTCCCCACGTCAGGTCTTCCAATCCTGAGCTTATAAAGTCTGCCTCAAATTCTCACAGCTCACCTTTGACTTTTTTTAAACTCAGAGACACACGTGATCCTCGACCGTGTAGGTGTGGAGCGTGTAGGGCTTCTAAAAAGCGAGGTATGAACTCGTTCTAACCTTTAGCCCTCACACTGAGCATCGCTGATCTGTCCTGCCGACCCTGTATAATTACCAAACACGTTCTGAATAGACTGTGCTCCACACACACACACCGTTTTACACAAAAAGCAGCCATCTGGTCGCTGCAGGCTGTTGCTATCAGTTTTGCAGAACCAGCGAGCGCTGTGTGTTAATGAGCCGTGATAAAGTCGCGTTTCTCCAAGCCACTAATGTACGGGTTACCGGAACGAGTCCTCGTAACCTTCGAATTGTTGGTTTCAAAAGCAAAATCAGTATCTTGTACAAACATCTGGCAACTTGTGTTAAAAATCTATTTTTTATATTTGTTCAGTGTTCTTTATGTCAAATAATAATAATAATAATAATAATAATAATAATAATTATTATTATTGGTTGCTCAGATTTTCTGTTATTTTCTCTATACCTGTCCCACACTTTGCTTATGAATGATTTTAATATTCTGTGATGTATGTGATAGTGTTTTACTCGAGATTGACTAAATTAAATGAAAAAAAATTAAACAAAATATTAATATGAAACAAAATATATAATTATTGAAATTAATTACTTTCACTTATACATCTAGGATTATTATTATTATTATTATTATTATTATTATTATTATTATTATTATTAGTCTACTTTGTGTTTTATTTAATTAATTTAATGCATTTAAATCAATTAATTCATTTAAATAAATTTAAATAAAACAGCTGTTAACAATAACTGACGGGGCAGCCGTGGGCCTGTGGTTAAGTAACCAGTCTGATTATCAGAATGTTTCCGGGCTGATTCCCAGCCAGACACAACAGAAGTGAGTAAGAGCAAGGGAAAGGGCATTTGTGCACCTATCCATTAGTGTGTGTGTTCACTAGAGTGTGTTTCATTGTACTGATGCGTTAAATGTTGAGGACTTTCTCCATGTGTAAGTATTGTGGTCAATGAGTGGCGTACTTTCATTATTTAAATACAAAATTGACGCAAAATGGCCATGCCCACTTTGTTTCCCCACCCTTTCTCATTTCTAATTAGAATTTCAATTTCCACTTGTTTTATATTCAGTGATTATGTTCAGCGTGTTGCACCTGTTTTACCTGCCCTGCCTATGGTCATATACAATGAAGTATGGGGTATGGGGTTTGTTTAACTGGCATTCACAGGAACCCCTGGTACATCTACAGACGTCTCTAAAAGGTGAACACTGTGTGTGTCTCCTGTCTAATGAGTGACACATCAGACATTCATTCTACATGGGGGCAGCCGTGGCCTAGTGGTTAGGGAACTGGTCTCGTGGCCGGAAGGTCGCGGGTTTGATCCCCGCCCCGGCAAGACACGACTGAGGTGCCCTAACTCCTCCAACTGCTCCCCGGGTGCTGTGGTTTGGGGCTGCCCCCTGCTCCAGGCAAGTGTGTTCACTGCCCCCTAGTGTTCACTGGTGTGTGTTTCACTGCACGGATGGGTTAAATGCAGAGGTCCCTTTCCTCTGTGTGCAAACACAGCAGGCAAATGGTTCACTTTCATCTTCATCTTTCATCTTCTGATGTGTTTGTCCTCTTCAATGCACCACCACACACATCTAGAGACAGCAGAGGAACACTCATCTGAGTTTGGGGTTTAGTCATTCACACTTAAGTCACCAGATCTCAGCGTTATCAGACACTGAAATGCCATGCAGCACGCATGCAGTTGGAGTTTATTATCTACAGAATATTTCCACAAGCTTGTGTCCCATTGGAGACCTGCCAAGTATCAGACATGACTGACCCCTGCTCATACCCGACTTCACCACTGGACCTGTTTACTAGATTTGTTTGCCTGATCAAAGCTCACATTTGCGTCTGTCCCTACACAGGCTGTAACCGAAACATTTGAAAGGTTGGGAATGTGGCGCTTTGTGTAACATACAGCCATGTCGTGGAGACTCTTTTAGCCTTTGCGTGTATATCAGTGCATAGGAAAAGACGGTGTCTGTAATTCTGTGTGTGTGTGTGTGTGTGTGTGTGTATGAAGTCAGAGGATAATGTGAGCCTCCGGCTGCATCTGCTGTCTCCATCCTAAAGCTCTTCAGTTAACGGCTAAAACACTGCACGCATCACTAACCCTCTGTTTCCCTCGCATCTGATTAACACGAGACTTTCACTCATTCTTTTTTCAATACTGATACAAAGGGACAGTCAGATGTGCGTCTTTAAGATGACAGTTACAGCAAGTCTAGTGTAAAAATAATGATAATTTTAAAAAAGAGTTAGAATGGTACACAGTGTGAGTTGTAACAGCACATACACTGACTTATCTTATTACAGTGGTACCTGTGAAGGGGTGAGAAATATTACACACATGTAAACACATGGTTCTCGAAGTTGATTTGTTTGTAGCAGGACAGAAAGGATTTGAGTGACTTTGACAAGGGTGAAGTTGTGATATCTAGACGACTGGGTCACAGCATCTCCTAAACACAGCCTTATGGGGTCTGTATATTTTATATTAACTCATTGGATTGAAGACTCCAATTCTTATTGGAGAATAGTTGATGGCTAACTAGCTAGCTAGCATCTGGAGTAGGAAGTGTTAGGCTAACACGTGTTAAACTGCTAGCTTGAGATTACCAGTGATAACTGGTGCCTTTGAAGTTCAGTCACATTACACATCTTTTTCAGAGTTTCACTTTCACCAGCCTCCACTGAGACTCAGCATCAGTGTCTGATTTCAATCAGAATTCAGAATTAAATGGAAAGAGGGATGGATGAATGAATGTATTATGGATGGATGGATGGATGGATAGATAGATAGATTGTAAGATGCATGTGTAAGACAATGGATGGATAGATGAATAAAATGATAGGTGGATTAGGTAATGGATTGATGATTGAATATATTATTGATTGCTGGGTGGATGCTTGGATGAATAGAAAGATGGATGGATGGATGGATGGATGGATAGATGGATGGATAGATGGATGTGTAATATAATAGATGGACAGATGAATGGACTGATAAATAAATGGATGAATGAATGGATTGATGATTGAATAGTTTATTGATGGATGGATGGATGGATGGATGACATCCATGGATAGATTATTGATCGATAGATGGATGCTTGGATGAATAGAAAGATTGAAAAAAGGATGGATGGATGGATGGATGGATGGATGGACAAGGTAATGGATGGATGGATTAAAAGATGCATGTGTAAGATAATGGATAGACAGATGAATGGACTGATGAATAAATGGATGAATGACTGGATTGATAATTGTAAAGATTATTGATGGATGGATGGGTGGGTGGATGGATTTATGGATGTATGACATGAATGGATTATTGATTAATAGATGGATGCTTGGATAAATAGAAAGATTGTTTAATGGATGGATGGATGGATGGATGGATGGATGACAAGGTAATGGATGGATGGATAGTTATTAGAGCAGGCTATAGATGTAATACAGAGTGTAGATAAAGAGTAAATAGAGGTATTATGCCCAGGTAGGAGATATATAAGAGATGTGTGTTATAAGAGGTTATAACATCATGGTTATAGTTATTACTAATCAGAGGTGAAGTTGCAGTGTTATTACAGATTACATGAATAGAACGTGAACATTACTGTCACTCTTTCAGAAACACAGTGGGGCAGAACCCCGATCTGCCCTTTAGCCCCACGTCATAGCGTCTGAATTCTCCGACTGTTTCAGCGATGAAGAACTCTGACAGTGGATCTGTAGAAGAACAGGGAGGTTTCTGACTGCTGCAGGAAAAACAGATATAATTCATTCACGGATCATCAGCACTATTGTCAATAATTATGCAAATGAAGCAGTCTGCTGGCAAATCAGAGCGCTGAACATCTGTCTCCTCCCTGTTTGCTTTTTACATAATGAACATTGTTTTGGAGTTAATGTGGATTCTAGCTGTCAGTGTCGCTTCTCCCGGGGAAACACAACACCATGTGCTGACTACAGATACACACACACACACACAGAGATAGAGACAGAATAACACTCACACACTCTCATGGCAGATTTATTGTGTTGGCTTTTACCCTTTTGGTTGTCACATGCGGGTCATGAAATACTATTATTAATATTATTATTATTATTATTATTATTGTTGTTGTTGTTGTTGTTGTTTTGTTGTTATAATGAATAATAATAATAATAATACATTGATTTAGGATTGCTGATGAATGGATAGATGGATGGATAAGTGGGTGGGTGGATGGATGATGAATTAATATAAAGATGCATAAAGAGCGAGTTGAACAGAAGTCTGTAACACACACCAGCTAACAGATGTGGATGCATGGATAGATGAAAAGATGGATTATTGAGTGTAGGATGAGTAGGTGGATGGATGGATGGATGGATGGATGGATGGATGGATATATAGATGATGGATGGGTTATTGATTGATTGATTGATTGATTGATTGATGGATGGGTGGATAGAAGGGTTATTGATTGATGGATGGATGGATTGAACAGTTGATAGATAAGATAACGAGTGGATAAATTAGTAAATTGATGGTTGGACAAATGAATTCATTCATTGCTTGATAGATGGAGGGAAAAATAAATAAACAGGTTATTGATGCCTGATAAATGGATGGATTATTGATTGTTGGGTGGATGGATAGAAGGATTGTTGATTGATTGGATGGCTAGGTGGAACAGTTGATAGATAGGGGGAGGGATGATAAATAAACTGGTTATTGATGGACGATAAATGGATAGATTATTGATGAGTGGGTAAATGTATGAAAAGAATGGGTGGGTGATGGATGAATGAATTATTGATGGGTGGGTGATGGAAGGGTGGATTATTAATGTATAGACAGATGATGGATAAATGGATTACTGATGGGTAGGTAAATGAGTGAATTATTGATGGATGGATTGGATGATAAGTGGATGGAGAATGGATTGATAAATTAATGGATTATTGGTTGCTGGATGGGTGGATGGATGGATTAGCAGAAGGTTAGTGTGGATGGTTGGATGAGGGATGGATGATGGATGAATGAATTATTGGCTGGATGGATGGGTGGATGGATGGATGGATGGATAGGTGGATAGATAGAGTATAGGATAGGTTATCAGAAGGTGGATGGTTGGATGATGAATAGATCACTTTTATTGGTTCTTTCTCTTTATTGATTTGCAGACTACTAGTAGCAAATTACAGAAACACAACATCACACCATCCACATCTACAGACTCAATATACACTTAGATACCAGAAAAACAGTTATATCCTGTTGAAAATAATATACAGATTGGTATTGGTATGGGATTTGTTTAGCTGGCATTCCATTGGACCCTATGTGTACTATGTGCTCCTCCTTTCTGATGAGTTCCACATGTTCATGTCCTGCATTCATTCTGATGGGCTTGTCCTCTTCCAACAGGACCATGCGCCAAAACACACGCTCTGGTTAGAGGAACACTCATCTGGGGTTTTTCCATTTACACCTAACGTTATCGAGCACATCTGGGATGCTATGTAATGCTCTGTGGACCGAAGTCCTACACCTCGGAATACAACAGATTTGTGGAGAAGTCTGGTGTTCATTTCGTCCAGGATATTTTCGCAAGCTCGTGGACTCCATGTCCTGTTAGACTGGTGTAAAAGATTTCTGCAACTTCAAGGCATATCATAATAATTCGTTTATTCAATTTAGTGCTGTTTCCTGGTCAGATGTGCAGAACTGTAATATTTTCCTTTAGGTCAGTTCCTTATTCTACAGAGACACACAACAGCTAACACAACTACACACAAGTACATCAGCATGAATAAAAGCCTGCGACTGAGAAAATGTAAATCTTCTACTGGCTCTTCTGTCTTCCATTTATACATCACATAATGCAGAGACAGAGAGAGAGACAGAGAGAATGAGAGAAGGGGAGAGGGGACGAGAGAGAGAGAGAGAGTGAAAAAGAGACCGAATTTATGAAATGAAGAGGTAGGAGGTGGAAAGAGAGAAAGGATAAGAGATTTTAGAGAGAGAAGAGGAACGTGTGTGTGTGTGTGTGTGTGTGTGTGTGTGTGTGTGTGTGTGTGTGTGTGTGTGTGTAAAAGAGAGAGAGGGGGGAAAGAGAGTGAAAGAGACAGAAATAGGAAAAAAAACATGAAAGAAAGTGTGTTCACAAGAGAGAAGACAGAAGAAAGAATGAGACAGATAAAAAGAGGGATAGAATGATAAAGAGAGAGGGATAGAGAAAGAATGAGAGACAGGAGGGAATGAAGAAGAAAGAATCTGAGCGAATGAAAGAGAGAGAGAGAGATTGAAGGGAAATGAATGTTGGTGGTGACACTCAGTAGGAGTTCAGTGGGTGGATAAAAAAAGGGAATCGGTAGAAAGGGAATCACACACACACACACACACACACACACACACACACACACACACACTCCAGCACACACTTAAGCCTGTATCATAGCGAGCGCTTCAGGAACGAAATGGCGTAATTTAATAAAGAAAGAGGGAAAAATAAATCCTTTAGAGGAGACATTTGATGCCCCTGTCCCCCAGGTTAATCCAGTTCTCTGGGGTCTTTATGAAACGTCTGTGACGTTCTTTGGTCATGGGGATCAAATCCTACATATGTGTTTTCACCCTGCCTAAAACAGCTCTTTCCAAACACTCAGTTTCTCTGCCTGTTGCTTTAAATGATAATGAGTCACCGCTGGCTTCGCCCTCCACTTTCTGCTCCGCTTCTGTCCACCATATTAGAAATTACTTGTGAGACGTTGTGTCACACTAAATGATGCGGCTGAGGCGGCACACAGAGCGTCTCCGGTCAGAATAAAGTACCTTATTAGACAGCATTTTGAGGCGTCTAAGAATCGAGACAGGCTTCTTCTCAGGAGCGCACACACAACGACAAAAAATGCCATCGATGTAGAGAGATCAGTGGGTGTTGAGACAGACATGAGACAAATAAAGAAGGAAAAGAAAATGAAGCCCATTATAAATGTGATTCTCATGCTGTGGGTGGAGATCCTTGTGCAGTAGGTGGAGATATTCAGATAGAGAGGAGGGATTATTATAATGAGGACCCACTTGACTTTGAACAGTTTGCCAAACCGCAGACAAAACTGACTGGTTGTCTTATTTCACAGTTTTCCAGGCTCTCCACAAAGATACACAAATAAACGTACAGAAGAACTGAAAAAGTAGACCAGATTTCTGCTCCACCTTTTAGTTCTTCTTTTCATTTCATTTTCATAAGCAAGCTATTACAGCCCTCCTTCTCGTCCTCCTACTCCTACCCTGAGCCCCGAGGCTGTTCTAAAGAGTTTAATCTGCTCTCTGCAGCTTAATAAACTGTGATAAATGACCACCGTGGGGCGTTTTTTTTTTTTTTTTTTTTTTTTTTGGACTCGTGACATTTAGAGCAATTGGCACCTTCAGTTCTTTAGTGAGATGGATATCTGAGCTGGGTTAATGCCAAAACGACGTCGACCTTACAATGCTCCGTATTACCATTAAGCCTGATTTATGTTTCTCTCACTCGATTTTGGGCATTTTATCTCAGGAACACTGGATTTTTTTGCATTTGGAAAGGCGAAGGTTGTAAAACAATCAATGATGGCGTGACACGGAGAGGGATGGGTGTTATTGTTAACATCCTCCAACTTGCCTCCATTTACAAGTTTTGGGAATTAACTATAAGTAATGATGATGATGATGATGATAATGAAATTTATTTTTAAATATATAATATATTTTTAATATATATTTATATATAATAATATATATAATAATAATATATAATAA
>JAOVVF010032030.1:2500-11326 GCA_028565595.1 Duopalatinus emarginatus | reverse complement strand
GTAAAGGCAAAATAAGAGTCTCATCAGAGTTTATATTAACAGGAATAAATAAAAAGAAAATGAATTAAGAAAATTAGTTTTACAATAAATTATTATTATTATTATTATTATTATGAACTAATAGGCATTTTCCCTAATTATTACAGATTTAAAACTAATATTTAAAAAAAGTAAGATAAAAGTATAAAGGATATGATTAGAAAATACTTCCAACATTTAAAAAGATTTTTTCAGTAATAAAAGTCCTTGTCAGAGATTAAAGTAAAAACCCTTTTTCTAGTCTTTTTGACACTTTCCCCCTCTTCTGAAGCATTAGTGTTGCAACTCTGATTTATTTTGTGTGTTACAGGATTATGGATGGATTGTGAAACAGTACACAAAAACATATTTTAGAGTCGGGGTGCTCAATCGTGGTCCTGGAGATCTACCACCCTGAAGAGTTCAGATCCAACACACCTGACTCTAATGTTCAGTTGCTCCTGAAGGCCTTGATTATCTGAATCAGGTGTGTTAGACTCGGTTTGGAGCTGAACTCTGCAGAGTGGCAGATCTCCAGGACCAGGATTGAGCAGCCCTGTTATAGAGAGACACCAAATTAGGGAACAAGTCCAAACAAGCAATTATTTTTGACTACTGGTGACTACCAAAATTTTTAAGGGAATCTACAAAAAGTCACTTATAATAAACCATTATTTTCACTCTAAAACTCCAAATAAGCTCAGAGTTGCTTTAATTGGCGAACATGGCAACCCTCTGGGGCTGCAGCCCAGACAGAGACCAGCTCAGGAAATGTGTGTATTTATAAATGTGTGTTTTTATAAAGTTAGTAACTGTGATGAGACACAATACTGAATTATTGTATTACTCCGGTCATCACATGACCACTACTTAGCGTGAGACAGGCGGATGAGAGGAATAACTACTAACAAGGAATGGTATGATCCACTTAATTAAGTTCTCCCAGGCATGGGTCCTGTAAATTTATTAGTATATTTATTTAAGGCTCTATAAATGTTTGGACAATAAATCCATCCATCCATCCATCCATCCATCCATCCCTCCCTCCCTTTTGGGGAGGTTCAAGTCTTTATCAGGGGGTCTGCTCCTGATTAGAATAAATAAGGAAACTACAATTGACTAGTTCTACCAGGAGATGGCGATAATGTTGGCGATAAAGAGGTTTGCTGAGTAATGCCTCCACCACTCACCCACTAACACGGACACAGACACACCCAACCCCCGTGGACTACTATGACAGTAAATCATGAGAAATGTTTCCTTTTATCATGCGTTAATAATCTCTGGGAACTACCTTTTCTCTGTCAGTTAGGGAGTGTATGTTTTCCACCAATTGTAGTGGTAGGAGGAGGTGTTTCCTTAGGGAAAAAAAAGACATTGGGCACTTAAGATTAGTAAATAGGGTGTGGACCTAAAGTTGATCCCTCTGACTCCTGCACTTCCTGTCATTTTCCAGGATTTAACAAACATCAGGAATAGACGCCACTGCAAACGGAAATGGGAGAAGACGCGTTTCTGTTTCCATTAGCAAGTCCAATAGCTCCACCAAATGTCCTTGTTCAACCAAGTGCTATAGCACCACAACTACTGTCCTTATTTCCAAAACATTGTCCAACGTGTTTAGCATGTGTCTGTCTTTCAGTGCTCTGTGTACACGTGTGAAAGTCTGGCCTGTCGTCCTTATGAAAACATCAGCACGACGTCTCGATACACTGGATTGCTAAACTAGCATTATGGAAACAGCTGATTTGTCTGTTCTCCAAAAATAAACTAGCAAGCGCAGCATCGAAACCAGGGCCAGCTCCGCTGCAGCTGCAGTGCTGAGTTTCAGTATCTGTTTTTTTTCACACACCCATTTTAACCAACACTCATCAAATCCCTATATGAAACAAATATGAAACCTCCTGGGTCATCAAAAGTCAACATGAGTCAAAAATTTGGCAGAACTTAACCAAAGTTACGTGACTGCAATCCAAAAGTCAGCTTTGGGTTTTTGTGAAGCTGACTTATTGGGTGGCTAAATAAGTCCTGAACAATGTAAATGTACCCTCAGATTTACATATTCCATTTCTTGGGTTGCTTCTCGGTCACGCTCTGATTATGAAAGAAAGCCAATACCAGTGCTGGGTTTTAATATATTTAATGCTTTCAATAAATTCAACTGCAAAAAATGCATTAAAACACATTTAAGAATAAATTTTACTGACATAACTAAAGAAGTGTACATTAAAGTGCCAGAAAAAACACACTTTAAGAGGAATTTGTCACATGCTGTAATTTGAAAATAATTTTTATTTATTTGGTTAGTTTTAAATTTATTCTTTATATGTTTGATAAACCTATTAGACAGATACACTGAAGTGCCAGAATAACAGGTACAGACGAGCCTAATGCAAAACACATAGGCAAGTGGTGGCTCCATAATGTTATGGGGTTTGTTTAGCTGGCATTCCATGGGAGCCCTGGTACATCTATAAACCTCTCTGACAGGTCAACACTATGTTCATGTATTGTATTCATTCTGACGGGCTTGTCTTAGAGGAACACTCATCTGAGTTTGCGGTTTTGTCATTCACACCGAAGTCACATCGAAGTCAGATCTCAGAATTGTGGTGTTTGTTTGCTTACATAATATATCTGCAAACTTGTGGGGGACCTGGAAAGCAGACTGGTGTACCAGTTTTTTTAGTTTCAATGAAAAGACATGGAAAATTTACACCAATAAAACAGCACAGGACAATCAGTCAAACAAAAAACTTCCCAACTACCAATAAATGTTCATCTTAAATTAATACAGACTCATTACTTAATATTACAGATGTATAATACTTATAATATTAATGTTACATTGCTTAATATTACAGACATTACTTAATATTATGAATATTAACACCTCTCTTGGCTTTCTAGCTAATATTTTATATTTCATTCAAAGTGACAGAAAACAGCTGCTGGTTCTTGTCTCATAAAGGAAAAAATATAATAATAAAAGAAAGCAAGACACTGGATGTACTCCCAGGTGCTAATGTACTGAAATATAAAAATTTCCTCAAAATCTGTAGCATTTTTAAGCTACAAAACATTAGCTGGCAGAGTCAGCTAGCCTAGATTGACCAGATTTTTTCATCTCGTACAACTTGTATGTATGTAACTTGACCCTTTACATGTTCAGGTGTAATTGACTGCCATGCTAAGCACCACCTCAGTCTGTAGATATCACTCAGAATAATGCATAAGGGGCGGGGTTTGCTAAAAGCTACAAGTGACATGAGCTAGCTAGTGAAAAGATCTAGCTAGTTTTTACTGTTTTGCATAGCTCACCTTGTTTGTTTGAAATGGATGCTTTAGATATATAACATTTTAAATTGAGGCACTTTTACTAATTGCTTATTATTATTACTGTTATATTATTATTATTATTATTATTATTAATATTATTATTATTTGTAGTAGTAAGTGGTAAAAATTCTTGGCAGTGGATGTTTTTTCTAAAGTATTAACACACTATATACATTTATTTTACATTGATTTACAGTGCATTGCTTCAGTTCATGTAAGTTATAAATACGTTCAGCTTAGGTCAAGGGTCGACGCATTTTCAATTAAGTGCGCAAAAGTAGCATGAAACGCCGCGTGTTTGTGTTTCTCAGTCAATAACGCTACTTTTCCAGATGACCATGTAGACCAAAATGGGAATGACGCTGACCGGCAGCAGGGTGAGCACGAGGACGACCCTCGCTGGGGCATCTGGGAGAGCGTCCTCTTCAGTCTTGCACAGGCTGAAGTATTCCTTATGGACGTCTATGAACAAGTCCTGCACAATGGCGTTCGGATAGTAACAATGTAGCATCGCGGCACAAGTCTCCATGCACATAGTCAGAATGTTGTAAGCACTAAAAGGGCACAAGATACAGATCTCTTATCTGGCAGCAGAAGGAAATGTCTGTCAGTAATTAGAAGGCAAGAAAGCTTTACTAATGCTCTTATTTCTAAAGCAATCTGCAGCCTTTCCTATGAATACTTGCACACTTCCTTCCTAAACGGGCAAAAAAAAAACTTTTTAATTTAGTAAACTATGGGTACAGAGTGCAAAAAAGGTCTCCGGATCATCATGCGATAAGTTTCAACCCAACACTGAATGACTGACTGATTTACAAAAGTATCACTTGTCTAAACTGCCAACGTATTGACCGGGTAAAAAAAATAAATGGAATGAATAAAATGTAAAAAGGTCTCAGGATCATTATTAACTATGCTGGGATGACTTTCAACTAAATAATTAATTGACTGACTAACTGATCAGTTAAATGAATGAATGACTGATTGACTGACTGACCAATTGACTGAATAAATAAATGACTCACTGATTATAGGACTGATCGCCTGACTAAATTATTAACTTGTTGACTGTCTAAATTCCTTGACTGTATGACTAAATAAGTAACTAAATGACTGACTGACTGACCAGTTACATGACTAAATGGCTGTCTCATCAGACTGATTAATTAACTGACTCTGAATAACTGACTGACCAGTTATGTGACTGACTGACTTATCTAGAATAACTGACTGACCAGTTATGTGACTGACTTACTGACTCTAAATGACTGACTGTCTGATTACGTGACTAAGAAACCTTTTATCTGACCTCTTATCTGATGCGTATGACTACCCATTCTTCCTGCTTTCAACACATCAACTTTAAGAGCTGACTGTTGACTTGCTGTGTAATATATCCCACTCCTCGAGGATTCTGCTACAGTCCTAATCTTGATCACTTCTTCATCTTTGATGCTGTCAAGATATCAGCCCAAAAATCTAAGCATCTTCACAAAGTCATTACAAAACAAGGATATGACAAGACAGAGTTTACTGGACCACTTATGATTCCAAATGCGGAAGTTACGATGCAAGACATCGCACCACACTTGTCCAAGCTCACATATTTATGCTTGCCATAGCCAGTGTTCAATCAAAACAACTTATTTCTTGTATTTCCTTTATTGGCTAACAATCGTTGTCATTATCTACCAACTGCAAATTCTACAAACTATTTTATCATATTACTGCAATCTACATACTATACTACTATATTAGCACTGTAATTAGCTAGCAACTGTTATCTATCCTGTTACGTATAGCTATTCATCTTTCACATCTATCTGTCGTTTCTTTACTAGCACCAGCTATCAGTCATATCATGATAATTATGATCATTTCTATTATAAGCTAGCAACAGTCTGCAACATCCTAACTGGTCTAATTCCACTATAATTGAGCTATTTATGTTTGTGAAGTATTTTTTTCTGCTTACCTGAGCACCTCGTCCCAGTTACACCACTTCCCTTTAACTACCTTCATATTCTCCGAAAAGTTAACCAAACAAATGTTTCTTCCATAAAACTCCATATCTAATTCATTACAGAGACTGTAGTGATGTATATTCTCCTGATCCTGGAAACTCTCTGGAAAAGACAGATTTAAGACGGAGTGATCAAATGATCCCAGTGTACACATGCACTATCGAAATGCACCTTTTAATAAAGTAATACATAATATAACTGTTTCTATGGTAACAAGATATAGCAGTCTCCAGCAAGATGGTAACAAGATGGCAGTCTCCAGCATCACATTTGAATTCACAAATAGGTGATGTTTTTCCACCATGAGAAAGTCCTCATCTTATTGTTAATAGATACATAGACAGTCATGTAAAAAGAAAAAAAAAACACAAAGTGCACTTTTTTTTAAGTCTGTGGTTTTCTACATTAGGACATCATAAATCATCTGTTCTTTATCAGGTTTTAAAATGATGTGTGCTGTAGTTTTTTTGTTTTGTTTTTTTTTTGTTAGGGAAACTAATAGGACATGGTACTGTAATGGTAAAAGTACCTCCTACACTTCACATACATACAGATCTACCAAGAGCTCTGTCCTACCTTGATCTTCATACGTGGCATTATTGTCCTTATTTTCTGAAAAAAAAGAAAAACATACAGGTTATTACGACCAGAATAAACCTCCACCAGAATAAATCTTAGCTTAGTTTGTATATGAACTCAATTATTTATATATAGCGTCCTGATGGGAGTAGCTGTTGTTAGCCACCGCACTGTCGAGAACTGTTGATCCATTTTTATATAAACTTGGAAAAAGTGTTTTCATGAAAGCACCTGTTACTTTTAGTACGTTATCGTTTCTATAGTAACAACTGTATAAATATTATTATTTATTTAAAGAATTTTTAAGGTAAAGCGGTGAAGCTATTACGTTAGTAGTTTACATTAGAATCACGGTCAAATATAAACTACCATAGTTTCATTGTAGATTTGTGATTAACTGTACAATAAGCATAGTTACTACCATAGTAAATCCATTGTTAATATTCATAAAGTTTTAACAGGAACTAGCTCAGTTTTGCATCATTAAATCTAACTCTGGATGGGTTAAAAAAGAGTAAATATGTAATTAATTACCTAAACAATTTTATAGTGAACCCTAAAAATAGGTAACATGAGGTTATGAACGATCTGTTTTAGGATGGGAGGACGTAGTTTGCATTGTTGATTATTGTATTACAATTATACTTTAAACTTTAACCCTTTTTTTATCCCTCATTTTAACCCTTTGGTGGGCAATGTGGGTCAAAAGTGCCCCGTTTTTATTTTTTATATCTTTTTAATAAATTAATTTAATCATTTGGTATTCAAGACATTCCTCAATTCACTTGTTTTTGATCATGACACATCCTTATTGTAGTCTTTCCTTTATTACTTTTTGAATAAAAACCCTTTTTGGATCACTACCAAAAATAACCCGTATTCATTTCCTATGCTATTTCATGTATGCCTGAGTGTTTCTATGATGTATCCTCGAAATAAATGAATCATTAATCATTTTCTATTCCAAGTATGCAGTAAAGTGTCTTGTTTTTGTTTAGCACAAATCTTTATTTTAATTTTAGATACTGTGATAATGGTATTTTATCCTGAACAAAAATATAAAAACACAACACTTTTGCTTTTGCTTGATTTTTTTTTCATGAGCTGAACTCAAATATCTAAGACTTTCTTTATGTACACAAAAGGCCTTTTCTCTTAAATATTGTTCACCAATTTGTCTAAATCTGTGTTAGTGAGCACTTCTCCATCCACCCAACAGGTGTTGCGTATCAAGATGCTGATTAGACAGAATGATTGTTGCACAGCTGAGCCTCAGGATGGCCATCAATACAAGGCCACTCTGAACTGTGCAGTTTTCTCACAGCACAATGCCACAGATGTCACATGTTTTTTTGAAGCGTGTAATTAACATGCTGACTGCAGGAATGTCCACCAGAGCTGTAGCCCATGAATCAAATGCTCATTTCTCGACCATAAGCCATCTGCAAAGACGTTTCAGAAACTTAGACAGTACATCACACCGGCCTTACAGCCGCAGACCATGTGTAACCACACCAGCCCAGGACCTCCACATTCAGCATCTTCACCACAAAGATCGCCTGAGAGCAGCAACCCTGACACCCGCTGCAACAATCGGTTTGCATAACCAGAGAATGAAAAAAAAATGGGAACAAAAACAAAAGGGTTTGCTTTTATATTTTTATTCAGTATTTTGTTTGGTCACTTGTGTTCTGGTTCATATCTACTTCCTGTCTTTGTCTATTTCCAACTCGTTTGTGATTGCTCACACCGGTCGTTTTGTGCCACACCTGTGTTTAGTTGTATCGTTTGTTCATCCCCACCTCCTAGTGTTGTCCTCACTAATCCTTCTTCTGCTCACTCCCCTCACCTGAGCTTCTCTTCACCTGTAAGTTCTGTTTTCTTTTCAGTCCTGTTGCGTTGTCAGTCTTCTAAAGTAAGTCTCGCTGTTCTTGTCTTAGTCATGGTTATAATATATACAATCCTAATTTATACGATAATATATTGTCCTTTCCTGTTTTCACAATTCATTCTTCCATTTTCTGTTTTTGGATCTTGTCTATATCCTTTTTTTGGTTATATTAATGATGCTTTATTTAAACTTCCTCTGTTTACGGTGTCTGCGTTTGGCTCCACCCACTTTGTCATCCTGAAACCCTGACAGTATGTGTGTGGGACCAAAATGACAAACATATTGCAGATACTAAATAAGAGTTTGGCCACATTCACTGCTAAAGTAACTACTGAGAACAAATTATTGTAGTATTAATACTATATGTGATTATATTTTATATCACATTTGGATAAATGGGTCATTTTTGACCTTTGTGTGTAAATTCGATGTAGTAATATAAAAACAATTTTTGTTCCTAAAGTATTAAAGTAAATATGAAAATAATGATCAGTGGTAATCCAAAACAAGATATTTAAAGAAGATTTGAACTATTTAATCATAAAATAAATTGATTTCAATGGGAGCCCGATAAGAGCACAGAGTGTTAAAAGTGTTAACATTTAAGCTCAAACGCGATATGGCTAGCATTAGAAAGCACTTAAAACAGCAGTGCCAGTAACATACGACTTTCATCACAGAAGTGTAGAGTGGCGTATCTGTGGCTTTCACTAGAAGTACAAATCTTCAAGGGGCTACCGCCTGCTGGCTTCCAAATTACTCAGACAATACAGGAAACAGGAAACAGGAAACAGGAACACACAGCTTAGAGTTGCTATAGCAGTCGCGAGCGAGAGGGCGCCGCGGCCAGAGGGCAGAGTTTTATTCATGTATGAGAGTCAGAGAAAGGGGACGCAGATGTAAACGATGAGGAGAAGGAAAATGATGACTTTTAGTTTCAAATAAAAAGAAAAAAAAACAAAAGAAAATGAAACA
>JAOVVF010032029.1:8685-11326 GCA_028565595.1 Duopalatinus emarginatus | reverse complement strand
TGAACATCAACAACTCTTCTTCTGAGCTCCTCAGAAATCTCCTTTCTTCATGTCATGATACACTTCCACAAACATGTTTGCTGTAGACAATTCTAAAGAGTTCATAAACTTTAAAGCACTATGGTATGAGACATTGCATTTCTGATGTCACACACTCCATTTGTATTGTAATTTGTTCATCTGTTATAACAGTTGTTATATAAAAATGATTCACTGTCACTGAAGAAAATGTCTTTACACTGTCTCAGGTACGAGACACCATTCTGCCTCGACGCATAGAGAAGAACAGTAACCCTCCGTTCCCTACGTACTTCACTGATGGAGACGAGGAGCTTCCTGAGGACCTGTTCTCAGACGACATGTTTCAGTTTGGAGATCCTGAATGAGGCCGAGACCCCACAAGTTCACTCTAATCCTCTTAATGTTGATAATGTGTTAAACGCTTTGTTGCTGGACTGAGATGAGTGTGTGAATCACATTTGACAGCAGCCTGGAACACGAGTGTGGGACTAAAATGGATTCTGGCTGGTGTTTGTATATGTAAACATTAAAATCTTTTTTGATAAAATGTTTGAGTTTTAATTAGCAGAATTCACCATGTGTAATGTAGATGTTCTGTATGGATGGAAAACAAGAAAGGAAAAAAGAATAAGGTACGACTGGGTGTTTTCAGTTTTAAGTTTGAATGATTTTATTGGTTTGATTTGGACAGAACATCATTAAGCCCAGTGTCCTTATGTACAGTGGAGACTGGTGAAAAATATTCTGGGCGGAGCAGTTTGTACTACAGTGACAGTTTCAACAACTACCAGTGTTTAAAATTGGCATTAAAGCAAATCAGTATTCATTAGAATTATGATAAATTGCAGCTCTAATGATCTCGTTTATGATTGGGATGGTCCGGTGTGAATCATTACATTACAGAGCGGTTCAAAAACATACAGAAAATTTATTAGCAAAACACTAATAAGACAGTATTAGGAATTTCTAGAGTGCTGGATATAGCTGGATCATAATGTATCCAGCGCTGGCACAAAGACATACTCGAATTACGTGGCCGCTTGGGGCCCCAACGCCACTAGGGGCCCCCCAAGAACACCAAAATATGATAAAAATATATATTTAAAAAATATTGCATATGTTGAATAATAAAATGTAATTGTATTACACAGGTAAAAGCTATTTTTTAATTTATTTTCATAATTGCCACACCAATACTAGGTTAACCCATTCCAACTGTTGGGCAAATGCCGTTACACAGGTGGTCAATAAAGGTCAGGGTGCTTCAGTGTATTGCACTCTCCCTCTCTCTCTGCAAGTCACTAGAGAAAGGGAATCTTGCAATATGCAGAGCTGGTCGGAGGGGGTATGGGGGCCCCAAAAAGGCTTGGGACGGCCCTGACTATCTATATACAGAGAACAACTGGGCTACATGTTTATATATAAGATCATAGCCAATTACAGGATAAGCCTCGAATGGAGGTTTTATTTTCTTCACTAGACTTTAGTCTGATCATGTTGGTGTACCTGCACCTGAGCAAACAGATTTTGTTAAACAAACTGTAGTGTATTTGGAGGCTGCTTGAATCAGAAACTCTGAGTAATCATGTTTATCATCAGCAGTTACGATCATGTGTCCCTGCTCCACTACTAACTGACTCTATATGGGGCGATTAGCATTGTTTAGGCATCAGCTGCTGCTATCACTGGGTGATGTTTCACTCAGGATGCGGTGAGTCTGGGGCTGATTCCATTCTAACTCAGACTGTACATACAGGCATCCCATCCTGTCAGTGACTCTTGACTTTGTGAACATTTTTATTATACTGGCATCAGATTATATGACACCCCTGACATGTCTGGCATGTCTGAGTTTTTTGTATCCTTACTTGTGTGTGCTTTTCCTCTGGATTTTCTCCCTAATGTAGACATGTCCATTACCCAACCATTAGATGTCTCTGCCCTATCATACGACATCCACCAACCAGAGAGGTCAAAGGATATCACCTGCTTCATCTGAGACACGTTCAGCCACCCACCACTTCTTCTCGTGCTACTTGCTCCTGCAGCGTCAGGAGTGGTGTTAAATGCACGTCTACCAACTTCTGCATGCATGAGCTCACGAAGGTCCGTGATTGGCTAGTGTCGCTGTGATTTAAAGGGGAGGGACAGTATGCCTCCCTGAGAGCACGGACAGCTTTGTTTTCTGGACCCCCGGCTCCGGGTGGTTCTAGAATTTCTCTCCTGTGACATGTTCAACATCATATTAACTCTTGTAAGAGTGTGAATAACGATTGGTCAGAATCAAATGTGTAGTGTTTCCTCTCCTGTTTACGACACTGCTCATTTATATACCATTACTATTGTGTAATCAGACATACTGAACACTGTGGAAGTCAAAAATATCACATGGTCTGATCTGTAGACCTTGTAATATAACACGTCGCTTAATAATTGTTGAGTCACTGATTTTATCTGTGTGTGTGCATGTTTGAGGGCATAGTCAGCAATTACTAAAGTATTTGTGGATGTGAAATGGATCAAATGGACAAATGGAAAGTTGAGAAGGCATCAGGATGACGGTCCATGTCTCCAAGAGTGGGACGGGGTGAAGATATATGCTGAGCTGTATGTATTTGTC
>JAOVVF010032029.1:1185-3685 GCA_028565595.1 Duopalatinus emarginatus | reverse complement strand
TCACTAGTGTTGTGTATTATTTTACTATTTGAATAATTATTTTAGGTTTATTTAGTATTAATGTTTATTGTTTTAGTATTTGATTCATTATTTGCTTGCATTAAATAGGCACTTTCCAAGGCTGCTATAACTTGGAAAAACTATGAAGCTGTAAAGACTTTACAACAGATATAAAACATGGTAAGCCAACAGCATACAAAATATCATTAATGTATCAGATTAAGTATTAAATAATATGGCAGTAAGATCAGAATCACAAATACTTTATTGACTCCAGAGAGAAACCTGTTACAGTTGCACCTCTTTATACAAAATAAAAAAACACAATCATTTAAAATAAAGGCAAATTTGCATTATTTACACCAAATTCTTATAAATTCAATAAAAGAAAAATGTTTAGACTCTATGTTCACTTAATAATATTAAACTATTTCGTAAACACTGGAAAGCAGCTGTACTTTGGTAAGTGTCTCCATCTAGTGGTAGAATTTATAAATGAACAGAAATACACTGAAGTGCCAGAAAACAATGGTAGATTGATGGTGGCTCCATAATGGTATGAGGTGGGACCCCTGGTACATCTACAAACCTTTCTGCCAGGTGAACAATATGTGTGTCTCCTTTCTGACCAGTAACATCAGTTCATGTCCTGTATTCATTCTGATGGGTTTGGACAAAATGCACCAATAGGACAATGCACCACCACACACATCTAGAGACACCAGATAATGGTTAGAGGAACTCATCCGAACACTCTGAGTTTGTGGTTTTGTCACTCACACCTACAGATCTGGGACGTCATATGACACACTGTGCAACACAGAAATCCTCCACCTCAGAATACAACAGAATTGTGGAGCATTCTGTGGGAAGTCTGGTGTTTATTACCTACAGAGTATTTCCTAAAAATTGTGGAGTCCATGCCCAGTGGGGGACCTACCAAGTAACAGACTGGTGTACAGGTTTTTCTGTCACATCAGTGTATACTGTGTGTGTGAGTTCCTCACCAGCATTAGACTGATGTTGATGGGGCAGCTGTGGCCTTGTTGACACTTACCACCTTCCTAAACATTGTTACAGACCAAGTGCCATGGTAACGGTATCCACTAGAATCAGTGTTCTCTTTCAGCAGGATAATGATCTGTGACAAAAAGTGATTTAGGAGGTTTGAGAACATGACAATGGGTTCAAGGTGCTGACTTGGCATCCAAATTCCTCCGATCTCAATCTGATCAGGTGTCTGTGGGATGCATTGGACAAAAAAAAGTCTGATCAGTGAAGGTCAGACCTCTCAACTCACAGGACTCAATAAATCTGATGCTAACGTCTTGGTGTTAGACACCACGGCAGACCTTCAGAGGTCTTGTGTGGAGTCCATGAATTGATGCATCAGGGCTGTTTTGGTGTCAGACAGGTGGTTTTAATAATGTACTTTTAATCTGGCAAAGCAAAGTGCAAAAAAAAACAAAAACAAAGTCTTCAAGACAAGATATCTGGAATTTTATTGATAGGCCATCAGCTGAAATGTAACAACATCTTGCATAATTGTACAGCGTCACTATTGATTTGACATTTACATTGACGCCATTTAGCAGACTGTCTTATCGACAGTGACTTAGGAAAGTGCTTAGTCATTAACTCTGAATATCCAAAGCTAGTGTTGGTAAACCAGAATTTAAAGTACTTGAAGCTTAGATTCTGGTACGAATAAGCCAAACAGTACCTTATACAACACTTACAACAAGTCTTATAACCTCAAGGTCCTACTGAAGTATGTGGAGAAAATAAGCCAGTAAATACAATAACTGCTCTACACTAAAGTGCCAGAAATCTGGTACACTAGTCTGATACTTTGTGGAAATATTTTGAAGGTAATGAACACCATACTTCCAGCAGAACACTTCACAAGTCTGAGATCTGGTGAGCAGGAGGAGATGGAGAAGGAATGACACATATCTGGTGAGCAGGAGGAGATGGAGAGTGGATGACACTGATCTGGTGAGCAGGAAGAGATGGAGAGTGGATGACACTGATCTGGTGAACAGGAGATGGAAAGGAGATGACACTGATCTGGTGAGCAGGAGGAGATGGAGAAGGGATGACACAGATCTGGTGAACAGTAGATGGAGCGTGGATGACACAGATCTAGTGAGCAGAAGGAGATGGAGAGGGGATGACACAGATCTGGTGAACAAGAGATGGAGAGGGGATGACTCTGATCTGGTAAGCAGGAAGAGATGGAGAGGGGATGACACAGATATGGTGACACAGATCTGGTGAATAGGAGATGGAGAGGGGATGGCACAGATCTGGTGAAGAGGAGATGGAGAGGGGATGACGCAGATCTGGTGAAGAGGAGATGGAGAGGGGATGACTCTGATCTGGTAAGCAGGAAGAGATGGAGAGGGGATGACACAGATATAGTGACACAGATCTGGTGAATAGGAGATGGAGAGGGGATGGCACAGATCTGGTGAAGAGGAGATGGAGAGGGGATGAC
>JAOVVF010032028.1:0-11328 GCA_028565595.1 Duopalatinus emarginatus | reverse complement strand
GCTCCTGAATTTTTTAACCCTCCTCTTTTGCAATTTTAAACCAAACATTTTTTCTCCTATCATTTTTAAGCTGTCTTTTCTGCTCCTATGTGTTTTGTTCTGTACTCTACAGGACAGTTCTTGGTCCTCTTGATTGGAACATGTGGAAGCTCATCAGATCTGTGACTGTGACCCACTCAAGTCTTAATCACTGAGTATCTTTAGTTCGATACAATAGACTTTAAATTGGAACTGTAATAAAATCACAGGTGACTCTGATGCTTTTGTACTTATGAAATGCTCCTAGGCTTTTAAGTTCCTGTTTGCACAATTAATAAATACAGTTATAGAAGTGAATTATTTATAATCACACTCTCCTTGTCACTGAAATGAGGATGGGTTCCCTTTGGAGTCTGGTTCCTCTCAAGGTTTCTTCCTCTTCAGGATGATTTTCCTCACCACCATCACCTCTGGCTTGATCAGTATTTCAGAATGGATTTACTTCTGTAAAGCCCCTTTGTCATGATGTCTATTATATAAATAAAATTTGATTATATCAGACAATTAGGAATTTAATAAAACAGTTTTTTTTTGCTTCTATTCTTACACACTTTGTCTCATCATTATGAAATTTGGATAACAGCAGCAGAAGATCCGTCTGAGGAACAAAACAAAACAAAACAGTTTCTTGGATTTTTTTCATCTGTGTGATGTGTAAAGGAATTTTACTGCTAAGTTGCTGAACAGGAGATGAGGATCTCAGAAATGCTTTCACACATTGACATCAGTGTCGCACGTGTATTTAGCAACATGAGCTCAAGTCAAGACACTTTAGAGATTTTTTAACTTGGGAAAGCTTCTGAAAACACAACATCTCAGAAAAGCCCTGACGGTTCGCCCCCGACGTTAAGATCTCTCATTGAGAGAAAACTCTGATGGTCTCCATCTGGTCTTTCTCTGTCACTAAGGGTGGAGACAGACACTTGTCCCCTTAATCATCTGTTTGATTGGTTAATTAAATTAAATGTGATTAAATCCTCAATAACTGAACACACATCTGCATACAAATGTGATCAGCTTGGGTCTAGAAACTAATCAACAATCAAAATATTTCAGACACTTTTACATAACATTCACAATATATTCATAATATTCATAAGTTCAATACAATCATTTTACCACATTTTTTTCATTTGTATTATACGTCTAAACACAAGCGTTTTTCTGCTTGTTAAGCTGAAATGTGGACTTTATATCTGGACCTTTAAAGGTGTCTATTGATCTGGGAACATAAAGATGATGACGTTATAACATGAACACACTTTCAAAACGTCTCCATATCTTTACAGATACAGGACTGGGCTCAGAGTGGACATTACTGAAGACTGATGTTCCCTGTGGAGGTGTTCCTGAATACACACATTTCACAATCTGATCATGAGGATGTTTCTAGGAGTCGAGTGAGAAGGTTTACACACATGTAATCTTTGATCATTACCTCATACACAGAGACTGAGAAGGACTTGAGCTATAAACTTAAAATAGATTCATGCTGCTCTAGGGAACTATTTCCAACTTACTCCATCTCCAAAAATAATTTATTCCTGATTTCACTGTCATAAAAAAAAGTCAAACATTTATGGCAAACTTTTTTAAACCAACATTCACACTAATATTTTTGAACTCATCATGTTCTGAACCCAAACTTTTTATAACTCAACTTTTTGTAAACCAGTTTTTTTACTCTCAATGTTCTTTAACTCAACATTTTTAACCTAACATTTTGCCTTATGCATTTTTATAACTCAACCTTTTTAACCTTATATTTTCACATAACCTAACATTTTTGTCAAAAAATTCTTTAAGCCAATTTTTTACTATTATAACTTTTTTTTTACCCCAACAGTTTTTGCTCATAATGTTTTTTAACCCAATTTTTAACCTAACTTTTTTTCTCATAACCTGCAATTATAGTCATGGTTCTTGATTCTCATGCAGAGAGTTTAACTTATAATGGATTTATGATTTCTCTTGCAATGCAGTTGAATGCTTTTTTCTGTAATTCTGTAATTTTAAGCCACCGTTTAACTCAATCACTCCATCAGTGAATAACTGAATCAGGGAATAACATCTGTTTGGTATAATAAACTACAAGGTAAATCTATAATGAATTCAGAACAGATTCTGACACTCATACTGATAAATGGGTCAAAAAGTATTAGTATTAGTCTGTAGTATACAGTTATAGAAGGAGAAATTATTTATAAATCACACTCTTCAGTGTCAGCCAGATGAGGACCTGTTCTCTTTTGATTTTGGTTTCTAATCTGTGATCAGGTTTCTTCCTTGGGGAGTTTTATTTCTGCTACTGTCGCCTCTGGCTTGCTTTTAAAGATTTATATCCACAGCTTATATATTTTAAGTCAGAAAGAAAGAGTGGATTTTAGGCTCAGGTTAAAAGTAAAGCTTGAGCTTGATGGTTGTGATTACTTCCTGGTTTTTTTTTTTTACACATTTGTTCACATTTGAAATCTTACCTGGAAAGCCACAGGTTTATCCAGATTGATATTAAATAATATTTTTTACTTCATGTTCTATTTCGGTAGTGTTTCAGTGTTTACTGTCGTTGGCTTCTGCTTACACAAACCTGCCCTGACATGTGTTCAAAATGTTTTGATGTGTAAGTTCTGAGAAAGCTGTAAGAGCTGCGAGTGTGGTCGAACGAGCTCAGGAGTTTTCCACTGTATACTAACTATAACCAAAACCACCAAAAATGTTCGGGAGTCAGAAGAGGAGCTGGACACTAATACAACTGAGATTTGGTGAGTGAGTAGTCTGCACTTTTTTTGTCTTTGTTTACACAATTGAGCAGTTTGACCACTGCGTAGTCTTCACTGTGGTGTAACGTGGTAAACAATCAGTGGTATCCTGCAGGTAAAGATATTTACTAAACAGGAGACACTGCTGGTAGGACATCCAATCGAAAACTGGTGGATTGATCGTCCTCATACTCTGAATTCCTTATGATAAAGACCTGAAATTGATTAGATTTATCAGAACAAAAACAACAATAAAAGCTCCATGTTTTGGTAATGAAACAAGAAAATAAAAGAGACGATCCTGGAGTCCAGATTTAAACACGACACGCTTATTGAAATAAGTCCTGTAGGAATAGAGGCAATACAGTGAATAGATTTTTACTCATTTGGGCCAGTGAATATAAATAAATAAATATATATTAATAAATATATAAATAATAAATATAAATAAATCTAATAAATAAATAAGTCTTTCCACAATAGTGGCATGTCTGTGCCTCCTCGGTGATGATTCAAAACTAAAAGAGGAACCGGAAATTACACAAAAACATGATTAATACATTGAAAGTTATAAAAGGAATATGATGTACACTACTTCATAACAGTCAGTAAACAATACCGTTGGTTTAATTGGTGCATCTGATGTCAGTGAGCCTCATACTGCACATCATCTGAGCAAATCTACAGTCTAGAATCTAGAATTGCATCAAATGTCTCTGATATTTCACCTCATAGTGAAACATAAAGCTGGAAATGTCTTTAATTATGTTTAATAACCTTGTATTGGGTTTTACTGCAATGTTATATGTATGGAATATGAGAAGTCTGACTACATTCAGGATGTTTTCACGTGCTAAAGTGCCAGATGTTGCTGTTTATATGAAGCTGGATATACAGGCGTCTCATAGGCGACTTGACTGAACCCTCACCCTAACCAAGGATCAATGTTCAAGCTGACAATCTGACTGCATTATGGCCTCACGTCCCCGTACGGCTACAGGTATACTCTACCATGTGTCTCCAGAATAACTAAAGTCAATCAGTAATCAGGAAACACTAACACTAATACGGAACAATCAGGAATTTGTGGTGGATCTGCTGGATCTTTCTAACAACCCAGCAAGAACTTTATATCCTTCACTAGCCTTAGCATGTGATCTACATTAGCATTAATGAGATTAGCAGGATTTACCTTAGCGACTTCACTCGACTCACGTCTCTCACTCGGAATCTCATACATAAACCCATTAGACTGGTGACTACTGTGTCATCCTGAATTTTGGTTTGTTGTTTGATGTCATTTTGTATTTATTTTCCGAGATGTTACATAAGAATGAATATATACACCAATCAGCCATAAGATTAACACCACCAAACCGCTGACAGATGAAGTGAATAATATTGATTATCTCAACACAGTGGCACCTGTCAAGCACTGGGATATAATAGGTTGCAAGTGGACAGTCAATCTCAAAGCTGATGTGTTAAAGGAAAAAATGGAATCTGGGATCAGGAAAAGTGTAACGATCTGGGATACTGCAACGCGGGCCAAATTGTGATGACTGGGTCAAAGTATCTCCAAAACAGAAGGTCCTGTAGGGGGTTCCCAGTGGTTAATATAGGACATAGGACAACCAGTAACCAGCAACAGGGTCATGAGAGACCAAGGTTTACTATGTGTATGGTGGGTAAAATCTAGCCTGACTGGTCTGATCTCGCAGAAGATCCACAGACGTATCTGTTGTTAACGTCTTGACAAGACGTCCAGATACCACAGGACACCTTCAGAAGTCTTGTAGAGTCCTTAAAGGGTCAGAGATGTTTGTTTTTGGGGCAGGTGCTGTTAGGGTTATAGCTGATTAGTGTATAGCTTACTTTAAAGTATACCATATTAGTCAATGTTGGTTGGTGTGGTACAGTGGTAACATCATTGGGTTCTCATGTGAGAGACCTGGGTTTGATTCCCGGTCTGGGCAGCCAGTCTGTGCTACACCAATAAGGGTCCTTGGGCAAGCCTCCTAACACTATGTTGGCCTACCTGTAATACCAATAACCCTGTAAGTTGCTCTGGATAAGAGCGTCTGCCAAATGCCATAAATGTAAATGTAGTCAGTCAATCAGTCAGTCATTTTCCTATCCGATTAGTCCGTCATGGTCGCAGTTTGTTCGGAGTCCAGCTGGAATCGTTGGGGGCAAGTTGGGAATACCATTTCAGGGACTGTTTTATTCTGTTAACAGAGGTTAGGGTTCGGGTTAGGGTTAAGCATAGACCTGATTCTTCAGTAAACAGTCATTATAGATCAGCAGAGTTTAGAAAAACAGCTGCGCCGTCTCCTATTGTTTGTACATCTACAACGTTATAATAGCCTGGGGATGTCATGCAGGTTTTCCCCTAATAAATTCATCCCATTGCTCTCAGAGGGAAATATAGAAACTCCCTCGACACCCTCCTGACTCATTACTCACTGTTACTGTCAGTGTTCATGAAGAACTAGTGATAAATCAAGCTTGGAAGATGACTAGAGATCAAATCAGTCTTGTTTTACAGTATAAGAGCATCTGCTTAACCACTTCACATGTGTTTAAAAGGACACAGTGCTACAGGAAATGATTTGATTAAACACACTCCTAAAGTGTTACATAAGAAAATTAATACTAATTAGAAATGATGTTTTTATTAACCAGATGTAGACTCAGGGTGGGGCCTTGAGTATTACATGACTCGAACATTGACTCGTGACTTCACTCAGCTTTTAGCCTAAATGCTGTATCAAGAAATTGAAATGATTTTGAAGGTCTTTGGCTTTCCCCTAATTACCCAAATACAGGCATCCTAGAGTGAACGTGAAGTGAAAGTGAACTATTTACCTACTGTGCTTGCACACACAGGAATGTGACCTCCGCTTGTAACCCATCCGTGCCATAACACACACAGTAGTGAAAGTGAAAGTGAATAAAACACACACACACAAGAGTGAACACTAGGAGGCAGTGAATGCATTTGCCCGGAGCTGGGGGGCAGCCCCAAACCACGGCACTCAGGGAGCAGTTGGGGGAGTTAGGTGCCTTGCTCAGTCAGTCCCGAACCCGGGACTTTTCGTCACAAGACCTGTTCCCTAACCACCAGGCCATGAAGCCCCCCCTAAACCACAGCACCCAGGTAAAAGTTGGGGGGTTATCAGACATGTCTTGTCTGTTAAAGGGATTAAACTTGAGACCTAACCACAACCACCTAACCAGTAGACTGTCTGTTGCCTAAATGACTTGTCCCTCCTCCATAGACCTCTAGACTACAGTGAAGAACAGTATGATGTGATCCAGACTGTGGTGACACTACAAGCATCCCGGTCTCCAAAAGATGGATGGTGGATATCATCCACTACAACACCTACAAGCAGGCCGGACACCCGGCATGGCAGTGACATGCCTCTCCACCAGAAGCATCTCCTCCCAGTATTTAGAGGTGTCCAGTAAATCTGTACTGCAGACTTATAATAAGCATTGATGTTGGTTGAGGAGGTCTGGGGTGCAGTTGGTGTTCCAGTTCATCCTAAACATATTCCATAAGGTTGAGGTTCAGGAGTCTGCACTACAGGACAACTGGGTTCTTCCACTCCAAACTTCACAAACCCTTATGGAACCCACATGTATTTTAACGTTACAGCATATGACATTCTGTACAATAGCGTGCTTTTGAATTTGTATGAACAGTTTAGAAGAACCACATAAAGTTGTGATGATCAGGTGACCACAAGCCTGAGTACACCAGAGTAAAGTACCAGTATAACTGGTACAGACAAGCCTATGCTAAAGACTGGTGGTGGCTTCGTAATTATATAGGATTTGTTTGTCTGGTATTCCATGTGACCCCTGGTACATCTACAGACGTCTCTGACAGATGAACACTGTGTGTGTGTGTGTGTCCTTACTGATGAGTTCCACCAGTTCATGTCCTGTAGTCATTCTGACAGGTTTGTCCTCTTCTAACAGGACAATGGACCACCAGACACGTCTAGAGACACCAGATTATGGTTAGAGGAACACTCATCTGAGTTTGGGGATTAGTCGTTCACATCTAAATCACCAAAATCTCAAGGTTATTGAAGACGTCTGGGACGTCATGTGACATGCTGTGGAACACAGAAATCCTCCACCTCAGAATACACCAGAGCTGTGGGACGTTCTGGAGGAAGTCTGGTGTTCAGTACATACAGAATAAATACACAAGCTTTTATACTGGTGTACTGTTTTTTCCTGCACCAAAACGAACAATATATTAATTAAATATTAATTAATTATTTTTGGAGGGGCAATAGTCAATTATCATTTAATGAGAGAAAACATCTATTTCATTCATGCCAACCCGAGTGAGTTGTCAGTTCAGATGCCACAGTCATCCTTACAAGTTCAAGCCTGTGACAGCACATACCTGCCTTACATTAAGATTACCTGATGTTCATCATAGCAGTCGAGTCCCCCCCCCCCCCTCCACCCGACTCTTGTGCGCTAATCTGTTGCCTAAAATGTTCCCACTATTGACTGTCATGTCTGTGGGCCTCAGGTTTGTCATGGCATTTAATAGCTGGTTCAGATCATTACTGGTGGTGAAGTTGTAATTGGACGTCTGATGTGTTTACTGTGAAAACATTACAGCGGTGAATATAAACGGTAATCTGCGCTGTTGTTGTGTAGCTCTGTGAAGAGGTTTGTTTTGAGGAAAACCTTCATTAAAGCTGTTTTTCCAACAAGCACGGTTACGTAGTGCTGGATTAAACACGATGAATAATCCCCACTCACTAGTGTTTAATGACCAACCTAAAGATTCAGGTGCCCGAAAGCTGGTTTTCATATAACAGATGACCTATGACCTACATACACAGATACATGATGTCACATTATAAAATCCGTATGATTCAACCTACTATGGAGAAAGGATCATTTTCTTTCCTTAGGCTTGGTATCAGCCGTGTCTGTGGTGAGTCC
This sequence comes from Duopalatinus emarginatus, assembly GCA_028565595.1. Classification (NCBI taxonomy): domain Eukaryota; kingdom Metazoa; phylum Chordata; class Actinopteri; order Siluriformes; family Pimelodidae; genus Duopalatinus; species Duopalatinus emarginatus. The sequence goes on along the minus strand of JAOVVF010032028.1, from coordinate 3,547 downwards.
AGACATTAAGCACTGTTTATGAGGACTGGGTAAGTTGTACAGCCAACAAAAGAGACATTACAGTATAGCCAAGTGTCGGATCATTCTTAATAATAGACGCTGAGTGAAACCTCCTGCTTTAGAAGACATGGCTGCTCTCTAATCACTGACAGGTCGAGAGTAAAGCTGTGTGTAATCATATCAAGCCTTTATTTAGAGACACAAACACACTGTGGGGAAAGTACAGCAGAGCGAGAGACATATATCAGTATAATATGAATCATAACCTCATCTCATTTTGAAATACAGTATAGTGAAATGTCGGAATAAACAATGATTTAATACAGAAGCACACTATAACATCAGTCGGTACAAATAACTCACCGTCCTCTATTTATGACCGATATGAGGTTATTTATATTTACTTCTATCATGTATTTATGACTACTGATATTAATCTGGAGGTGCAATCTGGAGGACTAATGTTGGAGCATGTGTCATCACTCTGAATCCCCAACAGCTGATACTAAGTTATGTAAATGTGTAAGGTTTAGACTCCATGGCTAAAAAAAACCATGCAAAGTAGTCAGGGTGTAGTCGGAGTTTCTAATGGTTACGTGGTCATCCATTCATAAATCAGGGGCAGATTTACTGAGAGAGAAGGTGGGGGAGGAAGAAAGGCAGGGTATAGAGGAGTGGTACGTGATCTCATGTTCGCTCATGTCAGAAGAATACAGGGAGGGGCTGCTGTCTTTAAAACACACAAGGCCTGTCTAGTTATTAGAATGTTACAGAGAGGTGTTCTCTGGACATGTGATTAACCTGTGTTTAATAGCAGAATGTCCTTTCTTCCAATGTCCCAATGATGCATTACTAAGAACAGTGTGTTCTCAGGACATGCCTCTCACTTTTCACAACCTTTCTTATTACATTTAACAAAAGATGGTATCACAGAAATGTGGAAGCAGATTCTGTTTCCTAATCAGCAAACCAGCGGCAGCACCCGAAAGGAAAATCTCTTAACGGTCAGTCAGTGATTTTTATGATTATCATCATCCTAAATGCATGTTCAGCTTCTATTGCTATTGTACAAGATCCACATGAGACTCCTCTTCACTGACTAGGAAATGTTGGTGGAGTTAAGATAAGGGTTCTATCCGTTCCAGGTGTTACTTGACCGACCGTTATCAGATTCTCAATGCACACTAATGCTTGGTGTTCCACAAGGTTCCCCTTTAGGCCCACTGTTTTTTTTTCATTTTTTTTTGTATTTATAAGTATCTATAAGTATTTATAAATGTGGAATCAGCTTTCACTGTTGTGCTTATGGTACAGCCAAAGACCCTGAACATTAAATGCTGAGTAATTTCCTTTTACTCAATTATAACAAGAAATACTAGTATTAGCACCACTAGAAGTAAACTTTCTGATTACATTGTAACTCAGGATAGTCTTTCAGTTACTCCATGCAAAGAACTTGTGTGATTATTGACTCCAGTCTCTCTTTTGAAGCTGATGTAGATAATATCATCAGGATAGCCTTCTATCATCTTGGAAACATTGCTAAGATAAAAAACATGATGACACTACATGATGCAGAAAAACTTGTTCATGCTTTATCTTTGCTTTTTGAATGTTCCATTAGGTGCATAAACCAGCTCTGTTTAGTCCTGAGTAGAACCAGAAGATATGACCGCATCACCCCATTTCATCTGCACTGCACTGCTAGGCTTACTTCTATCAATGGTGCAGGCTCTTTGGTAGTACCTTGAACAGTGTAGCCTACAGCAGAAAGAAGGGTCTTTCTCTTACAAAGCCCCACATTTATGGAACAACCTCCAAGTTAGTGTTTGGGACTTAAGACACACTCTTGTTTATTCAAGACTTTTGTTAATAGATGTTCTAAAATATAAAAGGTTCATAGCTGTAGAGTGTTTTGGTAAACTGGGAAGTTTGGAGGCTGGATCTGACAATCATACCAATAACTGACCATACAAATGCACTTTTTTATCTGTTGTATACAGTTATAAAGTAATTATCAATAACTCACACTATCTGGTGTCATAGATGAGGATGTGGGTTTCATTTTGAGTCTGGTTCCTTTTAATCTATCTATCTATCTATCTATCTATCTATCTCTCTATCTATCTATCTATATTTCTTTTTAATCTTTAGAAGGCTTTGAAAAACAAAACAAAACAAAACAACCACAATAACAAAATTTCAGATTTATGAAGACAAACTGGAAACTTTACTTTTTTAATTATTAAACATATAACCCATGTTATTTGATCGCTCTGATATAAAGTTTTGTGTCTCTTTGCTACGTTCTTTTACATTTCAGTGTGCTAAAAAACTATAAAAAACCTACAACATATTAAGCGCGTCTTATGTTTACAAAATAAGTTTTTACTTCATATTGGATACAGAGCACCGAGCAGGCCGAAGTAGAAGTCACATTGTTCTTCTGACTGTGACTGACCGACACCCCACTGCTGAACACACGCTTGGATTATACACACATCAGGCTACATATAATAAATAATAAACTAATGCAAAACAAAAATGTTGATCTAGATTAAGGAGATGTATTTAACAGGCACATGATCACCAATGTTGGGAACATTTACAGCTAACATTACATTCATAAAACTGATAAAAAGCAGAACAATCAGCACACATAATTAAAATAACTTGGTAACATTACTGTGCACAACAAATTTAACTCTAGAAACATTTTTGTGCATCTGGGGCAAGGTTTTGTGTTAAACAGAATGAACCTACTCCTAACTCCTTCTTCTAGCATGTGTAAGCAGAGACTAGGTGTGTAATGGAACATGAATAACGCTGCCTGAAGGCTGATTTCCTTCAGACACGACTCAGACTATTACTCTTTGTGTTTTTATAGCCACAATAAATTTTTTACTACATAACTAGTAAATCTGGAGATTCAAAACTAGACAGTGACTGGGGTTAATGATTAAACTAACCTGCAGTAATTACATGTTTTATACAGATACCAGTGCTAACAAAACAAAAACATCAGGAATATTTACTCAGAGACTCAATTACTTAACATTGACCAGAGATCTAATTTTAGTTCCAGCCACGCAAAAGTTTGATTAATGAAGTGGGGTTTGATAAACACACTAACAGGTTAATTTGGCAGTTTAACTTACCTCTGCACATTTCTGTTAAGCGTTATGTCAGAGTGTAACTATAAAACATGGTTAGCATGTTACTACAGAATGTTACACCAGAGGTATGTTGGCAGGTTAAACGTTAAAGGTTACCATAGAAACGTTATGTTAGCATGTTGCAAGAGAATGTTATGCCTGCCCATTACTTCAACATGTAATGTACTAATGTAACATCAGTGTGTTAGCGCAGAATGTTCCTACAGAATGTTAGCGCAGAATGTTACCACAGAATGTTAGCGCAGAATGTTAGCGAAGAATGTTCCTACAGAATGTTAGCGCAGAATGTTAGCGCAGAATGTTAGCGCAGAATGTTAGCGCAGAATGTTAGCGCAGAATGTTAGCGAAGAATGTTCCTACAGAATGTTAGC
>JAOVVF010032027.1:0-11330 GCA_028565595.1 Duopalatinus emarginatus | reverse complement strand
AGTCAAATGGCATTTCACTGCATGTTGTACCGTGTATGACTATGCATGTGACAAATAAAACTTTGAATCTTGAATCTACCATTAGGCTGTCATACAACCAGTATGTGCAAAGTAACACGTGACTGCCCCCTGGTGGACATTACAGATGTGTCCGTGTAAATCACTTGAAATTGCAGGAGGGAAAAATTTCAGACAAATTGGCATTAGCACTTTAGAAACACTGACCTTTTTTTTTTTTGCTGTTTTTTGTGATGTATTAAAACAGGTAATGAACCATTAAATAACTAGATTTGTCCAGCTCAGGCACTCCACTTTTTTAATGTTTTATTTGTTGTGTTTGGAACAACCCTGTTATAAATACTCAGAAAGCTGAAAAATAAGTCACATTCACGTTGAACATTTAATTTTAGATGACACCCAACATCTTCATTTAAAAAAAATTTCTTTTAATTTTACTATTTATTTTCATATAGAGTGAAACTTAGTCCAGGATGACAAGATCAGGAAAATATATCAAATAAGAGAGACCTTAGTCTTGGTCCTCCCATAGTGACCTGATGATGTCATTTCCTCTATATCATGTGAAACGCTGTTTTTCCTTCTTCCTCTGCCATGACAAGGTTGTATATTTAATATGAAATTAAGGTGGGAAAGAGACAGTGTTATTGTATTGTACCTGAGAGCTATTTAGATTTTTAATTAATATTTTAAAACCCCATGTACTATTTTTACATAAGTATTTTTATTTTATAATTTACACAGTGCATATTTTACAGTTTTGTGCATGGATTATATGTCCTTCAGTTCTAAAATATCCCAGGAGTGTTTCTAATTCTTTACTGTGTCTCTGTCTGTCCAATCAAAAATGCTCGAGTGAAGATGTCCTTCATCTCAGATAGCATTCTGGGTAAGGGGCCTAAAGTGGTGCATGATGACAAAGTGAGCGGTGATTATGGCCTGGTCATCAACGGCCACACCCTGGTGAGACTCACACACACACACACACACACACACACACACACACACACACACACACACACACACACACACAATCTCTCCAGTGATTATTCTAGCTCAGTTCCATTACCTGCAGGGTCTCCTTGTCGGTTACAAGAGCTTCACCTTCACCTTCCTGCACTTCTGGTATGCCTGATTCTCCGGCCAGCCAAGCATGACTAATAACAGACAGAAGAAGAGTGAGTGGTAGATAGAGAGATAAAGAACATTCTCAAATTCATTCCCTAAATTTATTTCCTGCCACAACATGACTGAATAAGGCAGCAATCTTAGGCTTGTGGTGGTTTCCCAGCCTTCATCGCTCTCTATGACCTAGTGTTCACATCACGCCCCGTGGCATGGCATGGGCCTTTTCAACCAAGTACCCTTAACTACAAATAACCACAACAGACTTGTTTTTACTATTTCATTCAATAATTTAATTCAATAATGTCTGTCCTAGGACTGATCCTTGTGGGACCCCTTCTGTATCACAGAGGTGGGGGAGGTATGGCCACAGAGTGTGATAAACTGTTTTCGGTCTATTAAGTAAGATTTAAACCAGTGGATTTATTTGGATATTTGCACATCTTTGCACCAAAGGAATGTAAGAAAGCATTGCAGAGTGCTAGAAAAGGGACAGGGTGTTGTCAGGGGCAACAGATTTAAAGAGCTTTGTAACTGTTGACAAGAGGTACTGCTGGTTTAACCTATGCTTGATTTTTGATGAGATTGGAGAATCGAGTGAAGTAAAACCTGTGAGAGATAGCTACTACTAAAGCTAACTTTGGAAATGGATGCAGTCATTAAATATATTAAACATAGCAAGCAGATCAACAGTGAAAACCAGCTTAGGTTAGGCTACTAATCCAAGTTAGGAATCACTTAGCAAGCCGACACAAACTGGTAAATGAGACATACTTAGTAAATCCTGTGAGACAAAGATTTAAGCTCAATGGATGCAATCACGTGAGATCTGGTAATTCAGCAGGCAGAAATCCAGCCATAAAACTAGTCTGAACACTCCGAGTCCTCCGAGGCTGAAAATGTTTACTTCTCAGTGGCGATGGTGAAGAAAAACAGCCACGATAGCGATGGCTAGCGCAAGGCTTAAACGAAAAGGCGAGAGTGTCGCAGACTTCTTGTTAGTGCATAGGGAAGAGAGAGAGAAAGGTGAGTTTTGTCAGAAAGGCAGCACACCGTTCGGGCCGAGGGGATTTCAAGGCCCCGCGTTCAAGCGGCACTGCTTAATGAACTGAAAGATGGCGGCATCACACAGAGCTATGAAGTAGTTCCCCACAGCAAATAGAAGGAAGCAAAGTAGTCTCTTGCGATGCTAAAACCCAGCGCAAAGTTAGAAAAACAAGACAGGGTGGGGGGAGAAAAATGGAGTTTGACTTTAGAGCACAGGTAGTGTTCATTAAGAGTCGTTTCGTCAGGCTTGTGAGGGCCTAAATTTAGCCAGGCCGTCTGTTTCTGTTCCAGTGGAGGGTCTCTCTCAACACACTACATGAGATTAAAATAACTTAAAGAAAAATTAAAGCCAATTAGGAAAATTATTTAATAATAATTAACATACAAAAAAAAACATCCAGCTGTCATTGCCAGTAAAGATTATAAACACTTATATGTATATTCAGCTTCATAACACGGGAGATAAGTTGAGAATTGTGTCGTCTGCGAAACGGAAACCTGTTGCGCACGACGGTCGCCATATCATTTTCGCCACCGACTTTTCTAATGCTGTCAGACAGAGGTGCCCTCATTCAACACGGTCTGCCAACAACTTATTGACAAGAAGATGCATTTCATAACGTATTTTCCAGCCAAGCTTGTCAAACGGATTCGGGAGCTGGATGCACCTTTGATTGCATTGAGGAGGCTCTACAGTACCTAAATTCACTGGCCTGATTCTCTGATGTGTTATCATCTTGGTGTATATGCAGAAGGCCAGGCTCAGTGAACTTACTGATATATGTTGCTCTAATTTGGTATTACTGTGTTACTGAGAGTGCAATGTTCTATGACAAACATTCAACAACTGTTGAATCGGCTAATGAGCCAGGAAGACTATTAGCTTGTCTGGCTAAAGGCAGGTTTCTCCAAGGTTTAAATCTGAATTTATCTGAGCACTGTAGAGAGACATCATGTCGTTCAATTGCTGAACGAGAGGTTCTCAAGATTGTTGCATAAATGCCGGGTGGTAAGGCACCTTGGCTGGATAGGTTCTGTTCAGAATTTTATAAGAAAATGACCAAACTAGTAATAACACCTCTCACAAACACATATACGAAATGATTTAAGTAATCTAGCCAATATCTCACTTATAATGAAAAAGAATAAACCATCAGATAGTTGCTCTTCTTGTAGCCCAATCAGTCTACTGGGGGTTGACTGTAAGATTCTGTCTAAATCATTGGCCAGGAAACTGGAGGTTTTTCTACCCAACCCGATTAACCGAGATCACACAGGTATAACACAGGTATAACAGTATAACAATACTTTGGGCGATATACTCTGTGTATCTCTTGATGTCTATAAAGCTTTATATAGGGCTGAATGTGATTTTCTATTTGACGTTTAACAACACTTTCAATTAGGTCCTAAGTTTATCAAATGGGTCGGGGTTCACAGAGGCCTTCCCACTAGGTAGGGGTACGGTACCAGGGGTACAAGATGAAATGGTCCACAAGATTGCATCGTATGTAGATGATATACTTCTTTTCCTGTCCAAACCTGGGACTTCTGCTTCTGCTCTACTGTCACCATAAATGTATTTTTGAGGATTTTGGGATATAAAAACTTCCTCTTGGTAGCTTGAAAGACAGTGCTGTCTGCTTTCCGTTCAAATTGGCTCATCAAATGGGTTTGATTAAAATTAATGGGTTTGAAACGCAATTTCACCATTTCAACCATATTCACCACTGTATATGGTTGAAATGACAATAAAAACTACTTGACTCGACTTCACTTGACTTGAACAAACGTGCGAGTGCCGGAACGCCGCAGAGCTCGCTCTAATTACACTTTACTTAGTATTCCCCGGCACAGCATCAGCAACAGTAACGATGCTTAGAAAAGCGGGTGACTGAGATTGTTAAGTAAGATGCGGTGATTAAAGTTCATAGATTGTCTCCAACGACTCCTATGAAAAAGGAAGAAAACAATCCAAAAACTCCTACATTCAGCCACACATGACAAAACCTGAATACTTTGAAACATGCCTGCCATTCATTACACTGGCGGTGTTTCTACAGTGACCTGGCTCTCTTCGACACTTCCCATAGTCTGTCAATCTTGCAAACAAACACAGCTGTTCACTCTTGTGGGTCAATACCTCCAAAAGGTCTGTGCCATGCTTTCTGAGCGATAAGACATCGGTGTAACTCATCGTTCCAATGCGACTCCAACCAGGGATGTCAAGGTGCGGCTCCAGAAGTCCCTCCTCCGGTTCCGTACTGTTAAAGAGTAGCCTCATTTTACTTTCTTCATGCTGCAACAAACACATGAATAAGACACACAAGGTTCAATGATGACCTCTGGGAAATTTATGTCTACCTGGGAAAAAAAACCCAGAACCCTCCCAGAACAGTAGACTCCACAGAGTTGTCTTTAAATGGCATGGATCAATAAAGTCCATGCTCGCTCCACTAAAATTCTCCACAAACATGACAGTTCATCTCAGCAAAGTTTTACTACGCATAGGAAACAATGAGGCTAGTGTTGCATGAAGTAGGTATTAGACCCAGAAATACACTTTCTGCAGATACGACAGTTGACATACTATCACTTTGACTTCTAAACACCCCAACACAAAAGAACAAGGCTGGGGAAGAACTACACATTAAGTCCTTATATACTACAAGGCAGCTTGGTCAAGTGTTGCAAATCACCTCCAAACTAAAAAAACACAAGTGTATTACATGTGGGACCTTTCGAAGGACCATTTTCCCCTTCGGAAACCTGTGGAAGGAGCTGAAGCTTCGGGTTGCCAAGCAACACCCTCGAAACCTTAATGATTTAGAGATGATCTGCAAAGAGGAGCAGACCAAAATTCTTCCTGATATGTGCGCAAACCTGGGCAACAACTACCAGAAACGTCTGGGTTTTGCCACCAAGTACTAAGTCTTGTTTTGCAAGGGGATTAAAAACGTATTTCACTTAATAAAATGCAACTCAGTTGATGTCTTTTCTATAAAGTGATTTTCTGGATTTTCTTTTTGGTGTACTATCGCTCACTGTTTAAATAAACCTACCATTAAATTTATAACCTGTTTATTTCTTTGTCAGTGGGCAAACTTCAAAATCATAGAGGGATCAAATATTAATGGTATCAGGTTTGTTTAGATGACATTACATGGGACCCCTGGTATGTCTACACACGTCTCTGACAGGTGTGTCTCCTGTTTGATTTATAACCTTTCCTGTCCTGCATTTATTCTGATGGGCTTGGCCTCTTCCAACAGGGGTTTTGACATTCCCACCCAAGTCACCAGATGTCAACATTATCAGACACATCTGGGATGCCATGCAATGCGCTGTGGAACACAGAAATCCTACAACTCGGTATAGAACAAATTTGTGGAGCGCTCTGCTGTGTTCATGACCTGCAGAATATATCTGCAGTCCTACCAAGTATTAAATTGGTGTACTATTGTTTCTGGCATTTTAATGTATTTAAATGCTTGTTCACAGTGCTGGTTCATTTGTTTGTAAAAGTGTCTTACATAATCGGACATGGTACAATGGTGCCCTGAAATGCTTCTGACTCTCTGTCCACATAAAGTAATTACAGAATAAAATAAAATATATCTACACACACACGTAGTGGTAATGGGCAACCAATGCAGTTGTCAATAGCAGTTTTTTGACATCTATTGTTGTTATTATATTTTTGTATATTCCTCATATTTATTACAACCATATTCTTAACCTTTGTCATGTATTTGAACAGTGCTAATATTCGCACTTCTGGTAGATGCTAACAGCATATTTTTTGCTCTGTACTTCTACTGAGTAATTACAGTAAAGTTAAATTCACCATCCATCCATCCAACCCATTTCAGGCCTTGTCAGAGTGACTCAGATCCTTGCATTTGCCCATTTGTCTTGCTTCCAACATAGCAACTGACCTTAAGAACTAATTGTTTACTGGCTGCCTAATATATCCCACCCCTTGACATGTGCCACTGAAGTAAGATTTCAAATGAAGAATTCAAATGTAATTCACTTCACCTGTAAGTGGTTTTGTGGTTTTATTTAATGATACAGCTGATCAGTGTATTTTCTCCAATTACAAAGGGTTTTCTAACTATTGTGAACAATTATATTTATATTTTGCCTTCGCATCTATCTGTCTACGTGTCTGTCTGCCTGTCTGTCTTTATTAAACACTGGTTATGCAATTATATTTATTTGGATTTAAATTTATTTATTTGGATTTTTAAAAATCTGTTTACACACTAAAATAAACAAATATTACAGCGGTTTTGTCATGAGAAAATAGATATATCTATTATCAATTTACTTATTTATCTATCTATTATTCTGCAAAGATATTTTAGATAACATTTTATTATCTAACATTTTTATTAAATTGTATAGAACATTTAATTTATTTTTAATATTTTAAAGAAAAGGATTGTAAGCATTTTCTATATTTCTATAATCTGTATTTTTATTTTCTGTTAAAGATTGGAAAGGTATAAAAGCTAAACTGAGTGAAAAGCAAACAAATCAAAGATAGTTTGGACAAAAAAACATCACCTCTGTAGAAATGCACTGCAGCATAGAAGCAAATTGGCATTACATCATTTAGCCTTATAGTCTGCATTTGCTCTAAATAACACGGTCTAAAACCTTGAGGCTGACAGCGCTCGTGCTCGTTGCTGTGTGTATGATCGAGCAGCATATCGGCTGCCCCGTGTGTGTCTTTGTTGTTTTAGAGCAAATGGATCGTTCTCTATGATGAGATCCATCATTTCATGACTGAGTCCATGGCTAAGTGAGTCAGTGCAAAAAAGCGCACACTCATGGTACATACAAGTCTTAGTGTACACCTGGTGGATTGTGTAGACTGGGTTATATTTGCCCTCACATACAGAATGGTGACAAATAGAATAGAATAGAAATAAACATAAAATGCCATTGCAATGAGACAATTGTTATTTACGTCACCAGTGATTGGTTTTGTGATGTTATTGTTATGACTGACTACTGTATATATAGCAGAGTCAAAATTAATGGCCTAGTGGTAGCAAAGACAGCAGACATGTAACAAAAAAAAATCTCGCATTAACTTGCCAATAAGCACATCATGGCAAGTAAAAATATGTTGAATATAATAAAATACATCTAGTATTTTCTATTAGAAGACTACAGTAACCACATATAAGATCGTTTACTGTAATTCTAGACATTTTTCTCTTTTCAAGCTTGGAATAATCTGCCCCACATTGTCTACTGATTAGTGGAGTGCTCATGTAAATGTGAGAATGTGTGTGAATGTGTGCCCTCTCATAGACTTGTGTGTATAAAAGCCCCACCTCATGCTCCGTGTTCCCAGGATAGCATCCAAACTAACCCCTGACCAGGATACATTTACAGCATTTGGCAGACACCTTTATCCAGAGCGACTTACATGTATTTCATTTATACAACTGAGCAATCGAGGCTTGAGGGTCTAGATCAGGGGGCCCTACATTTGAACTCCTGACCTTTTGATCACAAGTCCAAGGAGCTACCAATCGTACTAAAATGCATATATCGTACTGTATATGTATATGTGAGACATGTTAATTCTGCCTAGAATAAAATAAATAAATAAATAAATAAATAAAATCACATTGTGTGTATCAGGTTTAGTAAAATTGAGTGTACAGATATGGAAACGGATCATAGTGTAGCAGGTTTGACACTTGGTTTGTATGCGATATGAAATACAAGAGTGTGTATTATGGACCAGCATGTAATGTCATGCGGTTCCAGGAACAGTGCCGACAGCACTAACTTCATAATGCACTATTCATGTGCGTATGTTTATTACTCAGGCAGTCATAGTGTTTCTTCTACAGTGTCTCAGGTCTCAGAGTCTCTATGCAAAGTCTTCCAAACACACCAGCACACGATGATAGGAATACTTAGAGCAAGAATGCATGAGCGGTTTTGCGTTGCACCACCTTGCTCTTAAATCTCCTCTACCACAGTGCTGAAATCCCAAAACCGTAAATGTAAACACCAGAAGCGGAGCTCTTGTTGCATAGTTTGGGATGCAAAGTGCGTAAAGTTGAATGCATGCATTGTTAAAAGACGTTGTATAACGTTTATAGCTCAGCATGAATGGTTTCCGCATGCTTTCCAGTAACACCATATGCACCAGTATTATTATTTAGAAATAATAAATGATCTAGCTTGCTTCGAGTGCTGCAGTATGTCAGATTATAAGATAATAAACAGAGCTAAAAGAGCACATCCACTTCTGGGAATCTGGCAATCAGTGAGGCGGCTTAATTGAAAAAGATTAATTCCAAAATTTGCTTAAAATGTACCAAAGCAAATGTAGGTAAGCGTGAAAAAATGAACAAACTGCTTTACAAACTGAAATGATATAGCAATATATCAAATAACTTAGACATCATGTCTGTTAAAATGTTTTTTACAGTCACATGGAGCTGTGTTTATGAATCAACACAAGATTTGCTCATTTACACCTCATAAATATACCTCTTGTTTGTGTAAGAAACATGTGTATACACTGGCTTACAAACACTGGTACACAAGTCTAATACTTGGTAGGTCCTTAAGGGGGCAGTGACTCCACAAGCCTGTGAAAATATTCTTTAGGCAATGAACACCATACTTCCTGTAGAACGGTCCACAATTCTGTAATACCCTGAGGAGTAGGATTTCTGTGCTTCACCCATAATTTCACAGATGTTTGTAAAGGCAGACTGCATGGCTAGGTTCCTGATTTTATACACCTGTGGCAATGGGACTGAATGAAACACCCAAATTTAATGATTAAGGGGTGTCCCAATACTTTTGGACATATAGTGTATGTCAGTACTGTTAGGATCCAACCTGAACATAAAACTTGTGAAAGCTCATCATGTTCAGAATGTCAAAGTGTCACAGCCCTGTGTCTCTCTCTCTCTCTCTCTCTCTCTCTCCGCGTGTGTGTGATCAAGGTGTCTATGCAAAACAGCAGCACAGAAAGAACAAAATAACAAATCCTTGGCTACAAAAGGAGTAAGTGGGTAATATTTCACTGTTAAACCAGGTAGAACTTAAACCTTGAATTCTTAAATCTGATTGGTCAGAATGCCTTGATTAATTTTCTATAACAGCGGCAGTGACATTGTTTCCAGCAGTTACCCTAATCACAGGTTTATATTCACGCTCTCATTCTAACATACACGATGTAGAAAAAAGTATAGGAACACACCTCTTAATCATTAAAAATTAGGTGTTTCATTCAGTCCCACTGCCACATGTGTCTGAAATCAAGCCTTTGGCATTAACACCAGCAAAGAGCTTCATGGCATAGCTATTCCCAAGTAGCTGCATGAAGGCTTATTTTACCAAGAACATTGCCAAGTGTTGAATGAAGTGGTGTACAGCAAGTTGCCACTGGACTAGTAGAAATGTCTTTTGTGGAGACACAAATTATATTTCTTTATATTGCAGTCTATGATAAGTCTAGGTTTGGCGAATGCCAGGAGAACATTAAATGCCTGATTGCATTGTGCCAACTGTAAAAGTTTGGTGGAGGAGAGGTAATGTTATTGGGGTTGTTTTTCAGTTGTTTAGATCTGGCTTGGGACTGGGTATCTTTTAATTTTTTATCATTTTAAGAACAGTCTGAAGCCTTAAATTTGATAACTATGCCAAAAAGACAAATATTACCAAGTTTTTTTTTCCTGATACCTTTGTTCTAGTTGGTGGCACAGTAGCTCCACACGGATCTGGGGTCGTTGGTTCGAGCCTCGCTCTGGTCACCGTTTGTGAGGAATTTGGTGTGTTCTACCCGTGCCTGCATGGGTTTTCACCAGGTGCTCCGGTTTCGTTGCACTTCCTAAAAAAACACATATGCCAGGTGAATTGGATACGCTTAATTACCCTAGGCATGAGTGTGTGACTAAATGTGTGTGTGGTACCCTGTGATGGACTGGCACCCTGTCCAGGGGGTATTCCTGCATTGCGTCCAGTGATTCCAAGGGGGGCTCTGGATAAAACCGCAACCCTGACGGAATAAGCCGATATGAAAATGACTTAATAACCAAATCAACTAATAACTAACTCTCAGCTATGACAGACACACACACACACATCTAGGGCAGTTTAGACTTGCCAGGTCACACAGTGGCATGTATTGTAGGAGGAAAGCGGGAGGAATCCTACGCAGATGCGCGAACAGACCCTCGGACCATGCTCGGGCTATTCAACCTGCTGGAAACAGATATAAATTTGTTTTTTAAGATAGAATTCGTTCATATTGTGTAGTAGTGTTTCATAGTGTGGACTGTAGGTTGTACTGAACCTCTCCAACACAGATTCCTACCTGCTCCAACAGCACCACCTGTGGGTCACATGGGTCCGTGCATGTGAAAGAGAGGGCGGGAACTGATGATGTAAGGGCTTTTACAACCCTAGCTAACTATATTGCTCTGCCTGTGATATCTGATCAGATCCAGTGCACTGTAACTAGCTAAGAAACAGCAGGTCTGTGTTCATTTGACACACAAAATAAAAGTCCTACTGTTCGGGCGGGTTTGTTCTCTCTCTCTCTCTCTCTCTCTCTCTTCTCCTAGAGGCTCGTATAGTACTGTATTTTAGGTTATATTTCTCTTCAGTATTTTAATCAATGGCGTTTGCACAGCAAACATCAGACATCCTGTGTTGCTTTTTTGAAAAGTCGTACCTGGAGGTGGACAGTCCTTCGGGGAGTAAGTATCCGAATTTAAAATCTACTTCCGGTTTTTAAAAATAAGTGTAAAATGTGGCAGACGTTAAAAAAGTATCCTGGTGTGTATTAAACACGGGTGTTTGTTTGTCATTGCCATAATACATAGCGATAGTGTATAGTGAAAGTGAAAAATAAATTAGTGCGTTTGTCATTATTTGTGAATACAGACAGATGTGTGTGTGTTATGAGAGTGAATATGACTGTAATAAACAGGTCCTCTATCATATAATACAAAATATCAGTGTGTAAACATGACATAACCATTCAATTACGGAATAACCGTCATGACCACAACAACAAGCCTAGCTATGATAGCTACATACATACATACATACATACATACACATATATATACATACACATATACATA
>JAOVVF010032025.1:272-11337 GCA_028565595.1 Duopalatinus emarginatus | reverse complement strand
AAAGCAGCTGCTCCACAATTCACTGTCATGTGGCTTAATTTGCACATAATTAACAAAAGAATAAACTCAGAGTATTTGAGTATTTGAGTATTTACTCTGTTATTTCTTAGAGTATTTATACTCAAACACTTCTTTTTTCCATCACTATAAATAGATTTGTTCTCACTGCAAGTACATGAGCGGTTTAACAGTTTTAAGGTGTGATATGATGATGATAGGCACTAAAGTTACTGCTGACTTACTAGTCTGAACTATGAAATATACAAAAAACATACTGTGTTACATGTAACAAGCTTTTTTTCAATTGTTACCTTATAAAATTTACAGATGTTGTAATTACAAAGAGTAATATAGTGACTCAAAATAAAATGTAATGAATAATAAATTTGATCTAGTTATGAAGAAGTCATGCAGAAATTAAATGTGGACAGAGAGAAGGGAAAACAAAGGGTGGGCTTATATATGCACACACCACTTCTATCCTCATGCAACAGACAATCTCGCTTCTTAAAATAAAAGGAATTACTGTGTAGTTCCACTCAGACCACACACACACAGAGCACTCTATTAATATACTAACATGTGACTTATAAGTGTCTCTAATTGTACATATAAGTGACTTACACTTTATCCAATCTCCCAACCTCTCAGTTCAAACTTTACTTTTCATTTACAGGTAGGCATTAAAAATCACAAAATAAACGTAATAAGGACATAAATAAATAAATAAATAAATAAATAAATAAATAAATAAATAATAAATACCTGGAAATCATCCTCTTCTGACACCAGAATAATTTTGAAGATCAAAATTATTTAAATTGACTTCGGGTTCAATCTGTCTTGCCCTTCCTTTTCTGATGCACTAATTCTAGGGAATCAAAGAACTACACTGACACAGAGGTCAAACTGAGTGAATCAGATATTTGTTTAATGATAACAAAGGCAGAACATATATAGGCATAAAGAACATATAAAACCAGGAACAGTCACCATATAAGGTAGGGCATAATATGATTGGTCAGCATCTCATCTTGTTACATATATGGTTATATCTCAGACAAACTGACAGACTGCAGTCTGTTCAAAGTGTAAAGTGTGCAAAAGAGGTGTCATGTACATTGCTGTGTGTATACTTGGGGTTAATACACAGGTTTTAAGATGGTTGAGTAGAGTGTCCAAAGAACATCATAGTAGAGGTGTGCACTGGGATTGGGTCCCGTGGGACCTGCCGGAAATCTCGCAGGAACGGGCAGTTTGCACTTAGCTGCGGGCAGGAATGGGCGGCTAAAACAAAACACCGTAAATGAATCGTAAATGATTCAGTTTGATAAATTTATTTCTTACCTTTGTTTATTATATGTTGCTTATATGTTTTTTTAAGAGCAAGATACCTGACACATCTGGTAAATAATTTTTATGCTGTGTATTGGGCTTGTTTTCTTTTGCAAAGCAAGCTGTTTTTATGTGCCACGTGATTGTGCAAGGGTTTTCATAAAATTAGGTCATATTTAAACGTACTGTCTGTTGTGTTTTCTATCTGTTTTCTGATTAATGTTTTTTTATACAAAACAAAACCTTAACCTCAATCACTGCGTGATTATAGACTATAGCCTAAAGGTAATTCCAAATAAATAAAATACAGAGAATGAGAATAGAATATGAAACTGCCTTTATTTCATTTAAAAACTACATGAAAATAACGAAATAGGAGCGTTATTCCCGACAAGTGCGTTAAAAGCTATGCATGCCAGGAATATGAAACAAACCCCAAGAATCTCTTAATTAATAGCCTATATTATGTTTTCTCTGTCGGATGTGAGAAGACACAAAATTAATGCATCTCTATCAATGTGCGGGAATAATTCACGTGGTAATGGTCAGAAATTCAGCGGGAGCGGGCAGAAAGAAAATAGTCCTGTGCAGTTCTCTACGTCACAGTTCATCTGTAACAGTTATAATGTTGAAATTTTCACAAGGTGTTGTCTCTTATTTCTTTGAGAAACATGGAAAACCTGGATATGTTTGCACCAAAATACATCTTAATCCTAAAGCAGGCTGTTCAACTACTTGTGTCCCAATACTGTTTCCTCCCACCTCCCACATTGGATGTGCTAAATTGCCCCTAGGTGTGAATGAATGTGTGTATGTGTGTGTAGTACTCTGCAATGGATTGGCACCCGGTCTGGGGGGTATTCATAACTTGCACCCAATGAGTCCAGACAAACCGTGAGCCTGATGGACTGTCTGGCCCAATAAGTGTATTACATTTCAGTATAATTAAAGTGTATTCTGCTGATGCCTTATATTCTGAGTCATCAACAACATGCAATGAATCTTATGTTGGCTGGGAAAGGATTTACCCACTGGACTCTTTGTTGCCATGGCAAATAAGGGCACATTTTCGGCCCAATATGTAGGAGCTGTTGAAATAGGGCAACCTAGTCATGCCAATATGACAAAATCAGTCAAAACAAGGATAAACATTTACATATCATTCATGGATATTTTTATTGCAGGATGTTCAGCTTATGAGAAATCTGGAGACTTTTCCCACACTCTCGATCCTAAACGTTTACTTTCTGCTCTGCAGGATCCTGCAGTGATGCGTTACATTTGAGTTTGTTCTCTTAAAAATAAATCGGTAAAAGTCATTAACAACTGTTCATCTCAGTCAGGCTCACAGTCTATTTGCTAAGAGTGTGTTAGAGAAACCAGAGGTGCACCCTCATCATCTTTATCAGGAATAAGCTAGTAAGTGTTTTTTGGCAAATGCTTTTATTCAGAACAACTTACAAAAGAGCTTTAAATCTTAGAAATTACATCCAGATTCTGTCAGTCTAAGACTAAGATGAAGAGTACTGTCAGTCCAAAAACTCAGTTAGGAGCAATTTTATAAATCAACTCAATTTTTTGAACAGTAATATGAATAGTAATATATATATATATGTGTGTGTGTGTGTGTGTGTGTGTGTGTGTGTGTGTTGCAGACTATCTGAGATGTATCTTTAGGCAATTTAACTAGCTGATACTATTGTTAAAAACATGTGGCCAGCAGGGGGCACTGTAACATTGAACATTATTATTTAAAGACTAATTCTAAAGACTAAAGACATTGTGAATATGTTTTCTCTCTAATACAAACTTAACACAACAAAAGCTAAACATAGTAGATTGTTGTTTTTTTTTGCAGTTTGGGGTTAAAATCCTGTTACTGATTGTAATACTGATGAATATACGCAACAAAGTCTTTGTCTAAATTTATTTGCATATTAAAAAAGTAATATAGTGCTGTGTAGGTACATTCGGACAGTTGGTAGATTTATGCCGCTCTAATTTTTTTTTTTTTCAGAAATAAATATTGTGCTTAGTAGGGTGCATTGTAGATTACAGCTGTGCAGAACTTAAATTTAATTTATTTAAAAATGAATTCACACTGATCAGCAAGGAGGACTGTACATTTACTGAACTGCTGTGATATTTTATTTTATTTAGAAATAAATGATGTTCTCAGCAGGAAGCATTGAAAATTGAATCAGAAGCTCAGATATTTTATTTTTATGTATTTAGAAACCAATAATATGGTCAGCAGGAATCACTGTACATTTACTTAGCTGCTCAGGTCTTTATTTCAATTTTATTTTATTTTATTTTATTGAATTTCATTCAATTTTATTTTATTTTATATTGAAATAAACGTGGTTAGCGGACAGCATTGTACATTTACTTAGCTGCTCAGATCTCTATTAGTTTTATTTTATTTTATTTTATTTTATTTAGAAATAAATGTGGTCAGCAGAGAGCACTAGACATTCACTCAGCTGCTCAGACCTTTAAGTTTAACCTCAAGTTTAAGTTTAAACTAGTAATGTGACCAGCAGGTGGCGCTCTAACATTGGGTTTTAATGTCTAATCGTCGTTTGTTTTTTTTATTTATATGCGCATTGTAGGACCGCCCCTCGTTGACGTCATCAAGGTATTATATAGAACTGGGTTGCTCAAAACGAAAGTAAAAGAAGGAGTAATAATACTGCAGTATTGAGGATACAGTATCAGTGTTATCAGGTGAGACAATATTCATCATTCTAATTAATTACAGATGTGTGTTTTCTGTGCATGTGTTTATTTAATGAAATCTCAAAATAGCTGATATTAAAACCATTACATCTCTAAATAAATAAATCTTAGTGTATCTGCTTTCTCTATTATAAAGAGTGTGCTAGGAAACATCAGTAATGAGTGAAATAAGAGTTTATTTATAATCAGTAATAATTTATATTTGTTTAGTAATATTCTCATCATTCCTCTACATTTCTGCTACTTGTTTACTTTTTTTAATTGTTACAATGTAGCTACTTTTACTTCCAGTGTAAACCATCTAACTGTTGACTGCTATGTGCAAGTACATCTAGTAAAGTGAAAGTGAAGTGACTATTTTGACCACTGTGTGGTTTAATTGACCTCCGCATTTGACCTATCCGTGCAGTGGAGCACACACATACAAGTTTGGGCTTAGGTGCCTTGCTCAAGACCACCTCAGGGTCACTTCTTGTCGGTTGTGGGGCTCGAACCTGGGGCCGTAACCACAAGCCTACAGCTATCTACTAACACACTGAACATCTGTTTATGTCTGAAACAAAACAACACATCAGCACAGGATTTATTCGGACTGACAGATTAACAACAAGCTTCTAGTTTCAATTTGACTAAAAAAACCAACAACATCCGGTTCTTTAAATGCACTTCCTTAATTTTTTCTTAGCTCTGCCCACTGAGGAGGGAGAAATGATGCAACACCAGAGCAAAGAGACCCCAGGTCATAAACATTAGATTACATTAGATTGTTATTGTGTAGAAAAAAATTACAAAAGCCAATGAAGTGTACGTGTTTAGTAGTACAGATTTTTTTCTGTATGATATCACTGCTGTAAATAGGTGATCTGAAATTGGATTGATACAGGTTAGATAAGCATGGCTCCTACACTACACGGAAACTGAGTAGTGTTGGCTAATAGTTATCTGTTAGTTTCATGCTGAGTGAGTGAGCTGCTGGTTTCGACTGTAACTCCGCAAACCTGCTGAACGAGACGGTGAAACCTGAGATGTGAAGTACCTGAAGTGGCAGAAAAACTGGTACACCAGTCTAATACTTGGTAGGCTCCCCTATGCGGCATGGACTCCACAAGCTTGCAGAAATATCTGAAGATCTGGAGTGGGAATGGCAAAACCCCAAACTCAGATGAGTGTTCTTCTAACCATAATTTGGCATGTTTAGACATGTGTGGTGGTGCATGGTCCTATTGGAAGAGGCCAGAAAGGAGGCAGACACTGTGTTCACCAGTCAGAGATGTTTGTACAAACCCTATACCCTATACCCTTACCCTATTTAGTGTAGAACCTTATGAATGGAGGTTTCCCTGTTGCAAGTGCTATCAGGTAAAACCTAGTACAATCAACACAAACCCCTGGTTAACAACATGCCAAAACGAAATGTAGCTTTAAATAATTCAAATAAGAAAAATACAAAAACTGCTGATGGGGAGAAAGTGAGTCATTTTGAGCAACACTTTATTTCAGTCCGTTGCTGTGGTAAGAGGAAGTCCTTTTTTTACAGTAACTGTGCATGACTAAAACCTTATGACTTATGGATTCATGTCACAGGGTTGAACTGGACACAGAACTAAAAAAGGAGCATGTCCTGGGTATATAAAGTGTGACCAGCCATGTGGACTCTTTCAGTCTATGCCAGTGATGATTTCTTCTTGGAGAGATGAACCGTGATGACACAAGATGACAGAAAATGTGAGTTTTTCCATTCATACAACTTCACGTTTAGCAGTAATACCAATACGAGTCCGTTCTAATATGAGAAAAGGAAGTCATTCTGTTATTTTAGTTGTCACTTAATAACCTTTATGGCTCAATGGCACATCTGCAGAAATACTGTTTTATTACAGAAATAAGGGACTGACCCAAAGGAAGAGACTGGGCTGCCTGTATCAGCTCTAGTGTGGACTCTTAATTTCTTTACTGAGAATGTATTGGTAGGCTCAAGGCAGACCGTCGACTTGAGTGCAGATGAAATCCAGGGCTGCTGACGTCAAAAGCCCAGCACGTTACGTTTGTGCCACTGGCAGTGACTGGCTGCACTCAAGTCAAGGCTCAGGGTCTGTCTCAAAACCTAGCGACAGCATTTTGTGTCATTTTACATGCTGTCTCAATTCTTAGATACCTTCAAATGCTGTCTACTGAGATGCCTTATTCTGATTGAATATCTAGGAAGCTCTGTGTGCTGCTTCAGCCATGGAGGCAATCCCAGCTTTCAATGCGGCACAACTTTCCTTTTAAAATTTTTTATATGGCGGATGAAATCGGAGCAGCCCATGGCGCTGTCAGTTAAGTTATAACTCAAAAATCCTACATATAGGAATACAAAAGAATTATAGACCATTCTGCATGAAGTATAGTGCTCATTATCTATGCAGTATTTCCATATTTCTGTAGTCTTACACTCCTGTTATTCGTCATTTGTTTATTACTATAGTAAAAATCCTTTGATGTTCCTCTGGTTTGATCTTCACATGTTCTCCTTAAGGTCATGTGAGGGCCTTCAGTTTCTACCCACTTTCCAAAATGGTGTGGGCAGATGGGCTGGATAATGTACATGACCTCTAGATGTGCCCAAAGATGAATTTGACCTCTGCATTTAACCCATACACAGTAAACACACACACTAGGGGCAATGAGCACACTTGCCCGGAATGGTGGACAACCCTATCCAGGGTGCCCGGGGAGCAGTTGGGGGCTAGGTGCCTTGCTCAAAGACACTTAAATTGTGTTTTCTGTATGCGGAGATTGACCCAGGGACCTGTTGACGTCTGTTTAGCAGTCCTTCATTTTTGTTAGCCTTACCATATATCACATACTTTGGTCAATTTTTAGCTGAAATTTGAATCTAAATGATACCATGATGCAACTTGCCATTTGTATTACTAAAGCCTCAGGGAGAGCACCATATTATAAAAATCATAAGACATGATGTATTAAATGTCACAGAGATGATGGTGGAGGAAGCTGTAGGGAAGTGAAAGTGCAGCATGCCCAGCACCCAACTGTGTATTTAAAGGATGTTTTGAAATGCAGGAGCTAATTGGTTAATAAATAAATAAAATCGGTTAATATTATATGATAGAAAATATC
Organism: Duopalatinus emarginatus; assembly: GCA_028565595.1. Classification (NCBI taxonomy): domain Eukaryota; kingdom Metazoa; phylum Chordata; class Actinopteri; order Siluriformes; family Pimelodidae; genus Duopalatinus; species Duopalatinus emarginatus. The sequence continues at coordinate 4,137 of JAOVVF010032025.1, read as the reverse complement.
TTGAATCCATTCCAGTCCCAGTAAAAACTAGCCTTATTCCGAGTACTGTAGATACTAGGGCTGTAGACCAGGCCAAAGACCCAGGACTAGCCGAGATCGAGTCAGGACCAAGCTGAAAGGAAGTCGAGTCTGAATCATAAGAAGTGAAATGATGATGGAAACCCATGACATCCTTTATGAGGTTAAGCCTTTATTATGTCACCTATTTGGCTTAATTCATGCGATGTGACAATGATTAGAATGTGCCCATGAGGAACAAACTCTCAAGCAAGTCCATATTTAGCAAGACTAAACTTGAGTCACACTAGACTATTGTAAGTGAAATTCTGGTGCGAGTTCACATTCATTTTAATGAGATTCACCACAATGAGCAATTTGTGACCAGAAGGTCCAGGGATTGATTCCCACATAGGCAAGACACGACTGAAGTGCCCTTGAGCAAGGCACCTAACTCCTCCTAACTGCTTCCCAGGCACCATGAATTGGGGCTGCCACCTGCTCCGGGGAAATGTGTTTACTGCCCCCTAGTGTTCACTGAGGTGTGTGTTTTACTTACCAGACGGGTAAGAACTGACTGTAAGGCTTGCATGCAGCTGCTCGGCCATGAAAATCCATGTCCCAAAGCTCTCACAGTTTTTGTGCTGATGTTAATGCCAGATGAGGTTTGGAACTGCAGTTATTAGGTCGGCAAACATTCAATAATGTTACCCACTTACTGTTGGCTGTGAAATATCCCAGAAAAAAAAATTGATGGCTGACTTGTTGCAGTGGTGGCATTCTATTACAGTACCATGCTCGAATTCACGGAGCTTGTTTCTATAAATGTATAACTCTTTTCATTATTTTCTGTAAAGCTGCTTTGAGACAATGTTCATTGTTAAAAGCGCTATACAAATAAAATTGAATTGAATTGAATTGAATTGTTATAATGACCCATTCTTTCACCAATGTTTGTAAAGACAGACTGTGTGGCCAGGTGCATGAAATATATATGCAGTGTTTTAATATAACCATTGATGCCAAAACTATTCAAAAACCTCTAACCCTTCACTCATTAAAACAATTCATTGGAATTGTTTTAACCAGGTGCTGATGTTATCAGTGTAACGTTCTCATTTGCTGGACATCATCATCAGCATCATGTTTTCAGGGATTAACTTCATGATGGTGCTTCCTGCCACCAGTAATGTACAAGAAGCATGTGAAACAAAGTGAGTAGCTGAATTTTACCATCAGATTTGAGGGTTTACAGAACGTAGTAGTAATTCTTGTAAACCTCTTACAGGTTAAAGAAAACAACATCTCCAGCACACAGCTGTGCATCCATGAAGAGTGACTGGTCCATAGAGAAGCCTCCAAGCCTGAGTAGTGAAAAAGTCATCCCTGACAGCAAGTAAGTGCAAATCAGTGTCATTTTACACAAAAACTATAAAGGTTATGTTAAGGATTAGGGTATTTTTTGGTCACTACATCATACTCACTCATTACATCATGGCTGACACCTAGTGCTTTGTGTTCCCAGATGTTCTACTGAAAGTTCGGTATGTTCACTACTCAGCTGTGTGTCTCTGAAAAGTGACCACTCCATGGAAAAGCCCGTAAGCCTGAGTGGAGAAGATGTCGTCCCTAAAGAAATGTGAGTTGCTACAGAAAGCTCTAGTATTGTTTTTCTATGATGTTTACATTTACATTTACAGTATTTGGCAGACGCTCTTATCCAGAGCGACTTACAAGGTTATTGGTATTACAAGCAGGTCAATGTTGTGTTAGGAGTCTTGCCCAAGGACCCTTTTTGGTGTAGCACAGACTGGCTGCCCAGAATTGAACCCAGGTCTCTCATATGGGAGCCGATGATGTTACCGCTGTACCACACCAACCACATGATGTTCCCAGTCTCCATCCTGAACCTGTGTCATCTCCAGACCATAGTTCAATTCAATTATTTTTGCGTGAGTGGTTTTAATAATAGACCCTGTTACAAAGTAGCTATAAAGTAAAGACCACCAGTGAACACACTTACCCGGAGCAGGGGGCAGCCCCTATCTACAGTGCCTGGGGAGCTGTTGGGGGTGGGAGGGTTAGGTACCCACACACAAAAAGTAGTAAATGCACATACTAGGAGTGGTGAGTGGTGAGCAACCCTAACCCTTCCCAGGCACTCAGATTTGCGCAGGAAGGACACGGGCACGTGGAACGAATAGAAATTCATACAGGTTGAGAATTATTCAGGCTGTTAGTGTAAAAAAACAGCAGTTGAAGATGCAGAGAATTTGTCCACCATGATGAGAAAAAATACAGATATTGTATTTTAGGAGAGGTGGGGACTGGCTTTTGAACCAGTGATGTTGAGGTCAGGATTCATCCAAAGGAATGTAGTGGTTTGTAAATGATTCCTTGTGCTCTGAATTCACTATTTGAGTCTGACAAATCAAGGCATTGTGGTCCTGAAATATGCCTGATAGGAAATCAGTGAAGAAAACAACCTATTAATGTCATAACCTGATCAGTCAGTACATTCAAATGAGTTCGTTTTATTGTCTCATAACATTACTGGGCCTTGACCTGACCAATTCCAGATCATAAAACTGCCTCTAGAGACTTGAAATACAAATGTTGACTTGTTTTTTGACCAGGCAGTGTATACTAGTGTTGTTTAAGGGTGTGTTTGTACTTCTAGCTCCGTTCCCTTGGTTTGGACTAAATGTATGACTTGTATTTGCGAGTCACTCATTAAAACAATGCACCATGCTGGGCTTAATGCACTTATCAGGGTTGGTATTTTTACCAACTGTAAAAACAACATGCTCTGTTCATTTTTTGTTTTCAGTGCACTCTGCTCTCTCGTGGCATGTTTAATGTAATCTTGTAACACCATATCCTGAGTTTGGTTCATTTGGATGTCTTTGGTTGATATTGTGTTCATAGCTGAAACAAATCTCACCAGAATTCATTTAGGGTCTTTTCACACCTGCACTGGTTAAAGCTGGTTTGTTTTCACACACGGCTTAATCCATTTGGGCAGGTGTGACTACAATAATCGCATTTGGATACAGACCAATACAACCACATTAAGACCCTTGAGAGGAGGTGACCTCAGTCCAGTCCTAAGAGAACTCTGGAACGTTTTCTTTAGAGTAAAAACGTGACCTGACTCAATGATCCTGTCCTTGAAGTGAATTCAGCATTCTTTAGGTATAGTTTAACCAGATATATTGTTAAAATAATTAGTATAGCTATGGAAGAATAGCTTGGAGACAATCTATAAAGGGTACATTAAGGATTAGGTATATTTACTGGTAGGAAATTCACCACATCACACTCACTCATTAAATCAGGCCGCTGTGGACTTACTTTTTTCATTGCTGTTACCAAACGCTTTATGTTGCCAGATTTCCTGATGAAGGTCCAGTATGTCCACCGCTCAGCTGTGTGTCAATGAAAAGTGACCACTCCATGGAAAAGCCCTTAAGCCTGGGTGGTGAAGACATCGTCCCTGAAGGAAGGTGAGTTGCTTCACAAAGTGAATGTAAAGTGATTGACCTATTGTGCTTGCACACTGAGCAATTTGACCTCCTCATTTAACCCATACAGTTAACAGTTAACACACTTGCCCAGAGAAATGGGTGACCCTATCCATGGCAGCCAGTGAGCAGTTGGGGGTTAAGTGCCTTGCTCTAAAAAAAGTCCATTAATGTTATAACCTGATTGTTTAGTACATTTAGGTTCTCAGCTGACTTAATTTCTAAAAAAAGTCCATTGATGTTATAACCTGATCGTTTAGTACATTCAGGTTCTCAGCTGACTTAATTTCTAAAAAAAGTCCATTGATGTTATAACCTGATCGTTTAGTACATTCAGGTTCTCA
>JAOVVF010032024.1:0-10000 GCA_028565595.1 Duopalatinus emarginatus | reverse complement strand
AGCTGTCCTGTTCTCTGAGACTGGGAACCGGTGTAGTAATGTGTGTTGGTCTGTTCAACCTGACATGACAATCTTTTCATTAACTTTGTCTGGAGTGTCTCTGACTCACCACAAATAATAATAATAATAATAATAATAATAAGATTAATAAGATTAATAAGATTAATAAGATTAATAATAATTTAAAAAATGATCCTCGAGCTCTAGGTGGAGATATTCAGATAAAGGCTTGGGATGATGCCCCATGTGACATCACAAGGGGTGCAAAATCTAAACAACTTGTTGAATCCCATGTTTTCTTATCTAGGCAACACAAAACTCACTGGGATGTTTTATTTCAGTTTGTTTGTTTATAGACTCTCCAGATACACAAATGAATGTGCACAATATATCTGCTGTGCATCTTACTGGTTGAATAAAATATTGGTTGAAATTTCTTGATTTTAAAAAGTCTCAATACAGACCTGCAAATTTACATTATAAAATATGATGTGGAGTTGGTAATCAGTGCAGGAAATGGACTTTGTCATTATTAACTACCATGCCATCATATCTCGTAATGTAAACCAGCTAGCTCAATCTCATCTGAAGTTTTCCAACTCGATACATTTCTATATTCATAAGGACAGAAGTGTATTAAAGGTCTATTACCTTCGACTATGTTAGTGTGTAATAGTTTGAAGAAATATACAGTAAATAAACAGTTTTTACACACTGGTAAGTTTCAGACGTTTTGTGGTTCAGATGTAGGCCCCAGGTCGGATCCCAGCAACAGACAAGACTCGACTTAAGTGCCCCTGAGCAAGGCTCCTAACCCCCAACTGCTCCCTGCGTGCTGCAGAATTCACAACAGAGAGAGAGAGAGAGAGAGAGAGAGAGAGAGAGAGAGAGATATGAAGTGAAGGACTACGCAGTCTCTTGTGTGTAGTCCTGTGTTATTGTCTCCTGAAGCTCACAGCAGGGTCTGGTCTGATCTACATAAATAAACAACTTTAGCGCTCCACAGACACAACACTGACCTCTACAGGCAACAAGAGGAACTACATACACACAATGCATTGCCTACTTTACATAGACCTTCTTTGATATCACAGAAAGAAGTCACTTACTGAACCGTCCAAAAGTGTTGGCACCCTTTTTCCAAGCAACACTGCTTTCAAATCTATTGGCACCCCACAATAGAATATATTTATTGTCATTATAGAAACACAGTGAAGATTTTCAATCCACATCTACATCTTATTGCTCTTTGTTACTTCATTTTATTTGGTACAGCCATAGTTTAGCCTCCTGGTAGAGAGTTCTCGTGTTAAATGTCCTGGCTGTAAGTGGAATTTTTGACACATGACTTCTTGACTTTTTCAGTCTTACAGTTTGCTTTTTAGTCCAATTTCACGAACACACAGAAAACTGTATTAATTTCTATCTATCTATCTATCTATCTGTCTATCTGTCTATCTGTCTGTCTGTCTGTCTGTCTATCTGTCTGTCTGTCTGTCTGTCTGTCTGTCTGACACTATGAGTGTCAGAAACACTGGTACAGATTGGTGGTGGCTCCATGATGGTATGGAGTTTGTGTAGCTTCCATTCCATGGGGCCCCTGTGATACATCTACAAACGTCTCTGACAGGTGAACTCTACGTGTGTCGCCATTCTGACGAATTCATGTCATTTTGATGGGTTTATCCTTAGAACAATGAGCTGCCACATGTCTAGAGATGCCAAATTATGGTAGGAACACTCATCTGAGTTTGGAGTTTTGCCATTCACACCTAAGTCACCAGATCTCACTGTTATTGAACACATCTGGGATGCCATATAATGCACTATGGAACACAAAAATCCTACACCTCAGAATACAACAGAATTGGGGACTGTTCTGCAAAATGTTTGGTGTTCATTGCCTACAGAATATTTTCACTGTGGTCTGCATGTCATTTGGGGGTTAAACTGGTGTATCAGTTATTCTGGCACTTCAGTGTAGATAGATAGATAGATAGATAGATAGATAGATAGATAGATAGATAGATAGATGACATCATTGTTTTTGGACAGATCATCTTTCCTTTCATCTTGTATTGTTCTTCACAGAATGAGAAATAAACCCTCAGGACAGATTTGTGTCTCTGCAATATAAATGCTAATAAAAGCCTTCATGTAATCTGGCTTTAGTGCTGCTTTGTGTGAAATAAAACACTAAATCTGTTCATCAGACCTGCAGCAAAAACACCTGCAATGCATCTGATCATCAAATTCCACATCATGTGCTGTTTTATACTGACACCTGCAGGTCACAACCAGCAATAACACCTCAGCTTCTCAAGGTTTTGTAGAGATTTTTATTTGTCCTTTAATGATTCTGCCCAGAGATGACAACAATCTTAATTAAAGAGACACACTGCACACATTTGATTTACTTGTTTTTGTTTGTCTGCCAGGAAAATGATGAATAATAATAATAGTAATAATAATAGTGTCACAAACACAGGAAGGACTCACACAAAGGGCTCAGGAGGCAGTATGCAGGGGAGAACAAGAAGCAACGGATTTATTACTTTCAGACAGGCAGATACCACAGAATGAAGACAATCAACTGGCATGGAGTAGACTGGTGAACAGATGATCACAGGCAGGTGCACGGTGCCAGGTGCTCGGGCTGATGTGACACCTGTGGTGACCTCGGTAATCTGTTTCAGAATACAAAATATGTACCATGGTAAGAGTTTCCCTGAACCTGAGAGGTGCCTCAAGTCGTGGGTAGAGAGCCAGACCCTATCCCCCAGGGTATAGTGTCGTGTGTCCCCCCGATGGCGATCTGCCAGATGTTTGTGGCGCCAGGTAACACTCTCAATACAGTGGTGACGGAGAAAGGTCTCAAAGGGCAAAAGGTAGATGATAGCACAGGACACACACATCTCGGCCCAGACCAGTCATAAGGTTTAGAGCCACAATAGATGCGTAGGAATTTGGTGAGGTTCTTGTTTACCCTCTTTTAATGCCTGTTGGACTGTGGGTGGAGTGATGTGAGGCTGATGTTTACACCCAGTTTCTCCATAAATGACTGCCAGATGGCAGAAGTAAACTGAGGGCCCCGGTCTGTCAGTATGTCTTCTGGCAGGCCATAATGGCAAAACAAGTGGTAAAACAACAGCTCAGCCATGCAGCATGCTGAGGGTGAACCAGGAAGGGGAAGAAATTTGACAGCCTGAGAAAAACGGTCGACTATGGAAAGAATGGCCATAGTACCATCTGACAAGGGATGGTCTGAGCCTATGAATGTCGGCAGCCATTTTTGGCCACCAGTATTTACCAGGGTGGCCTGAACTCAGGCATGTGTGGCCCCAAGCTATGAGATGTGAATGGAGTGCGGGTGGTACAAATTTGCGACCCGGCAGGCAATAGGGAGAGGTGTGGGTAGACCTCAGATGTGTCTGCAGAGCACGGACGAATTCCCACAGAATGGCATTAACAAACACCCTGGATGGAAAAATAGACTTGCCTAGACCAGCATTCTCAGGAAAGGAGATATGGCATGAGATAACTTCCTCGAAAAAAAGGCAATAGGGTGCAGACAGGCAGGGGTACCCACTACGACAGTGATGGCCAGGTGCTGTGGCAGTTCCTCCATGGGAAGGCTCTACATCCACAAAGTGCCCCACCTGCCCCAGAGTCGATTACTGACCTTCTCCTGTTGACCCCCCACACCATGGTGGCCCAGGAAATAACAAAGGCAATCTGAAAAGTTGTTTTTTGTTAATTATTATTATTATTATTATTATTATTATTATTATTATTATTATTATAATAAAATATTATAATATTTTATTTTCCTATAATAACAATTACAATTATTATTATTATTATTATTATTATTATTATTATTATTATTATTATTATTATTATTATTAACAATACCAATATCAACAAACTAATTACATATATGAATTATATTTATTTTCAATATGTTAATTATGTTATTATTAGAACTCACACACACACTTGCTCACACCTATTTAACCAGTAGGTTTAGTATAAATGTCTGTTTCCGAGTGAAGGCATCATCTCATCATTTTTATTTTTTTTTTGGTGTGCAACATTCTTTCTGCCATGACTTCTCTCACATTTTAATAAGCCATCATTAAATTCTCATTTTTATTGAATTATTATAATTATTTTACTTAGCAAACAGTTGAGTCCTGAGGACATTTGCACACACACACACACACACACACACACACACACACACACACACACACACACAATGAGGATTATTTACAGATTATAAAGGTGCAGGAGGTGAAGAAGATGAACAATGTGAGGATTAGAGACAGACAGACAGAGACACTCCCTGAGCCTTTTATGATTAGGATTAACACAGGATTAGTCTGTAGGTGAAAGAAGTAAACATGTCCTTATTGTTTAAGTCATTTCTTGACCTGAAACAGGAAGCTGAGATACACAGTAAAAGTTTAAATCTCACCTTATCACCTCCTCTACCTGTTCGTCCTGCTTTAGCCGAGTCAAAAGCTCCACAAGGCAAATTCACGTCTATTAAACACACACAGTCTTCATTCTCCATAAAAACAAATTGAATTATTGCTTGTTACAAAAAGCCTTCTACAGACTTTTTAAATTAATATTCTCATTCATTTTTATTAATATTCTTTCCTACGCATCTTAATTTTTATTTTTTTTCTGAACTTGATGATAGTGTTTTAGTTTTTATTATGTATTTTATTATTATATTATATTATATTATTATATATTTTATAAAAATCTTTGTAAAACATTTAAAGGACTAATGTTTAAGGACTAAACATTTAAAGGTCCAAACAAGTTTATAAAAATCTGATATTTTTTTTAGATATCTTCAAGTCAGACACTTTATTAAGCCTCTTTTGGTCTGACAGAGACTGAACAGCTTTTTACTAGGGGTGCAAATCTTGTTTATATGGTTTAAATTACGTGGCTAACAAGATGAAACGAATAAACAAATAAAACATTTATTTGAAACTATACTACAACAATCTGTTCCTTACTGCATCAAATCTTACTGCATTATTTTATATGTATCTGTAAATTAAATGTCCAGTATTAGGTTCGCTTAGCTACCTGACTTTTTATTAAATAAAAAAAATCTATCAGTGAACAAAAAACTCAAAATATATGAATACAAAAGTTTAAACCTTTAAAATGAAACACAGACTTTAAAGTCATAGTGCATTATTATGTTTATATACTGTATAAACTACTACTACTAGTAAGGGAGCTGGCTAACTAGCTTGTTGTACAGTGGCCTAGAAGGCCCTATTTTACAGTTGAGTGGACACGTAATAGAATATGCAGATTGTGCACACACACACACACACACACAAAAAAAAAAAAAAAATCAATGCATATTAAAATCGATTTTTGGGGATTTTGAATCTATTCAGAATTGCCAGGCACGAGTACTGTTGACTGTTGAACCTTTTGGACTCTACACTGATTTTAGCAAATCACAAGTTGGGCAGCCATTGTAATCTTTTTACCCTGGGAGGCCTGCAACAAAACCAGTTCCTGAGGCTTGAGGCTTCATTTAATCAGCACAGTATTTTCATAGCTGTGTCTTACTTCTTTGGTCCTTCCTGCAAGCTCCATCTTTAAACTTATAGCTTTTACAGATTAGCTTTTTACTTCCTCTTGAGAAATTAATATTTGACTTGCACCAGAAATTGAAAGCAGTTGGCAAATATAGCATTATTATGTTTTGTTTAGTTTTTTTAATCTATCTGCAAATATTTACTGCCCATGGTTTAGGGCAGGTTTGAAACACACACACACACACACACACACACACACACACCAGTGTACACACTTGCCCTGAGAGGGGAACAGCTCCAAACCACAGTGCCCAGGGCACAGTTGGGGGAGTCAGGTGCCTTTCTCAAGGGCACCTGAGTCATCTCTTGCCTTGTACAAAGATTAAACCTGGGACCTTCTGGTCATGAGACTGTGTCCTTAACCACTAGGCCACAGCTGCCCCTATTCTTTGGCGCTGCTATATAGTCATCCTTTATTGTCTTCTGTGTTTTATATATTTCTCTGGGTCCATCTGATTGGTTTGTATGTATGTATGTCCACTAATGTACCTGAGAAACTGGTACACCAGTCTGTTAATTGGTAGGTACCCCACAGGACATGAACTCCACAAGCTTGTGGAAATATTCTGTTGGCAGTGAACACCATACTTGCTGCAGAACGCTCCACAAATCTGTTGTATTCTGAGGTGTAGGATTTCTGTGCTCCACAACATGTTACATGGCATCCCAGATGTGTTCAATAGTGTTAAGATCTGATGACTTAGGTGTGAATGACAAAACCCCAAACTCAGAAGAGTAGTGTTCCTCTAAGCATAATTTGGTGTCTCTAGACGTGTGTGTGGAGGCGCACTTATCAGAACGAATATATATATATATATATATATATATATATATATATATATATAAAACACAAAACATGAAAGGAAATGAAGTGTGTTTTGGATGACACGTTACAAACCCACATGATACAGAACTTTATTAAGGCAGAAGTTCAGGACAATTTCACCATCAGTCGCTCAGCAAATAAAGGAAACATATGAAGGATGCACTTAGACAGACAGAAAGCCATAAAATAAACATAAACACTCACAAACATTCGCAAAAGACTCTCTAACACTCATTAACACGTTTGCCAACACTTTTTCACACTCAATAACACTCATTAACAGTCTCTAACACTCTTATTCAGCACATCAGGCTGAAACAACAAAACGTAATTCCCATAATGCACTTCGTGGATGCAGTTGAGTTTCCCTCTACACTTTTGACTTGATGTTTAATCGCAGTCAGTAATACACAGAATACACAGATGATTATTAACTATGGCACAACCCCACAGTATGACATCTCCATTAACACTCGCGTCACACTGTAGAGGACCGTTTCCTCTAAAACCACATCATTAAAATAAAAATTACAACTTAACCCACAATCAGTTCAAAAACCTCAATTAATAAAAGATTAAAATAAAATCAGCAGGACTAAACGTGTCCTGGATCTTTTACATTTCAGGGTTTAACCCACTGAGTGTTTAAGACACTTTATTTAATGCTGATTACGTTCATTTATAACAATTCATATATAATGTCCAGTGAAAATGTTTGCATCCCTTTTTTAATTATTTATTGTCTCCAAAATACAACACAAAACAGGTGTCAGAAATGAAACAGAGGGAAATAATAATAATAATAATAATAATAATAATAATAATAATAATAATAATAATAATAATAATGTTGATTTCTGTTGTAAAGAAATGGGTGCACAAATTTTAAAATTATGTTTTTTTGCACTCACCAAATAAACTGCTACCATACAGCAGGTGTCAAAAATTTGGATGAAAAAAATTTAACCTAAAACTTAAAACTTTAACACTCAGATACACAAATACACACTCGTTCGTTTTGTGGCTGCTACATTCTTAATGATTTTTTTTTCTTTTTTACAGTAAAAATCGTTGGTGTTTTTATAAAAAAAAAATTACTGATACAGTAAAAAAATACTTTATATTTACAGTAAACAGTAAATGTGTCGTTTTTGGGCTTTAGACAAAAAAAAGAAAAAAAAGATGAATAAATGAGATCCAGACAATACAGACTGTGACAAAACCATACCTGATAAAACTAAACAGATTTCCACAAGACGTGAATAACAGAAGAAGATGAGGAAGACGAAGAGGAGGAAGAGCAGGAGGAGGTGGAATACTCTCACTGGTTATTAATCAGGAATAAACACACAGACATAAAACAAATGCAAACAGAAATTCACCAACACTTTCAATTCTTAAATTATTTCTACAGAGCACAGTGTCAAGTCGAGTAAATATCATCAAACCAGACACACACACACACACACACACACACACACACACTTCACTTAGCATAACCATCACACTGTACAGTCCATCACACCATACACACTGTATTCACACACACCATCACACAAACACCTGAATAAAATATGGATAATAAAAATTATTAAAGCAAAATGGAAAAAAAATTGGCAGTCAAAAATGCTAATAAAAAAATGGGGAGGGGGTCAAAGGTCACAGACACAGTTTGGCTGAAAAAATATGGGAAAAGATGCCAAGAGAAAACTAATAACAGTAAGAAATGAAATAAATAAGAAAATAAAATAAGAAAAATATTGATTGAAATAAAATATTGAGTGAAATAAATTAAAGTAAAATAAAATATATATCCCTTATTTTACTGTGTTATTTCCCTCAAACAGAAACAAAGCATTTAAATGTTGAATGTTAAATGATATTTAACATTATTGCTTCATGTCTATTATTGACTCAGCAGCTTGGAATGAAATCGAATTAAATAGTTATTTAATTAAATGATTAATTATCAAAACAGGGAAATGATTCTCGAAGGAGGAGTTTACTGAAACTGCATTTACAGGATTATAATCATTAAAACTGTTATTAGTTTCCTGTGAGCGACTGTTACTGTACAAGACTACAGTGGATCTATGTAAATACTAAAACTCACACACACACACACACACACACATACACACATACAACACCCAACATTCGGCTCAGGTGATCTCTGCCCTGCAGTGGCCTGTGTGTGAGGAGGAAAGAGCTGAGTGTCTATATTGACGGTCATGAGTGGTAGAACTTCTCGTTGTAGCGGTGAATGGTGACACAGCCATGGTAGGAGATGGGGCGTGGCATCGCCGCTACACCCGTGATGATCCCTGTGGCCGGGTCGTAGCACAGGATGGTGTCTGACGCCTCGCCGCTCTCACCGCGACCACCCAGGATGTAGATCTTCCCATTACACACCGACATCCCACAGCTCTCCTATACACACACACACACACACACACACACACACACACACACACACACACACAGACACACAGGGACAGAGAGAAAAAAGAGAAAGAATGATTATATTCTCTAAAATAACACACCTCCTCCCTCAGTCTGCTTGTGTGTAATAATAATAATAATAATAATAATAATAATAATAATTTTATTTAATAATCAAATGTTTTTTTTATTGAAAAGCTTTTACAAATATATTAATCTGTCACATAATGCTCACATAATATAAATTATTGGTTAATTTATTAAATATAACTTGATTAATTGATAAAAATGTTTTTTGTAATTCATTTTACAATTAATTTAATAATTCATTTACAAATAAAATGTATTAATTTATGTAAATGTATAAAACAAATGCGGAACTTATTAACATTTATAATATTTATTAATGTATTTTAATTAAATAAATGAATTACACAACTTTTTAATTAGTTACATTTATTTAATCAGTTTATTTTCCTGATTTTTTTAAGCATAAGCTTCACCCACTATTTTATTCCATAAAGCCTGGATCAAATTTTTTACAGTTTTATTAAAAGTTTTTATGTGTTCTCACATACATAAACATTAATTTCACAGCATCTCCTGTCTGTCGCTTTCTAGAAACAAGTCTAGACATTAACCAGGTCTGAACAAGATACCTGTTTGGTGAAGGTGTGTACGACATGCATCCAGTAGTCCTCAGCAGGGTCGTAACAGTAGATGGATTTGGTCAAGCCACCTGACACGTAGATGAGGTTGTTGAGGGACACGGCGGTGATGCAACGCTTAGCGATGGGGATGTTGGCCCTTAGCAACCAGCAGTCTGACTCCGGGTCGTAACACTGGACCTGAAGATGGCACATGTCCCACTATGAAGCTTAATATTTTAGTTTAATAACAGGACAAGTGACATTTGAACATGAGGCATTAATGAGCATCTGGGTAGGAAAGTTTATCAACGGGATCATCACACCACTTTATTTATACACACACACACACACACACACACACACTGTGTGTGTGTGTGTGTGTGTGTGTGTGTGTGTGAGAGAGAGAGAGCGAGAGAGAGAGAGAGAGAGAGAGAGAGAGA
>JAOVVF010032023.1:0-11340 GCA_028565595.1 Duopalatinus emarginatus | reverse complement strand
TAAATGAAGTCTCCAGATAATCATGGGATTAAGAATTACTAAAATTATAGCTTTTAAAATAAATGATTAGTTTATGAAAAATCATTGTAAGTGCTTTTACACATGCCAGTCAACCCTGTTAAGTCTGAACCACGATAGTAGACACCAATATACAAACCATCTCATACTGTTAATTGCACCCAGTTTCCAGTGAATTACCTCCACCCATCATTTTATCAGACACCAACAAGGGGTGGATTTTACATTCAGAAAGTGATAAAGTGATGTCTGTTTTCAATTAAGCTGTTCATTTGTACATGAACTTCAGTAATGATGTCATGGAAATGTGACTGTACCTGTTCTGTCTAATGTGTACTAAAGTGACAGGCCACAAAATACAGTCAGTATTAGTTGACCAACAGCTCATGAGGACCTATTAAATGTGTCTAGTTATTAAAACAGAAATAAAATTATTTTACAGGGTTTTACATGGCCTGAATATATTAGATTATATGTCTCAGTCCAAGTACTGAGTTTATTGCTCTATGCTGCCGCCTAGTGGAATAAAAAAGACTAGCGGTTTTTGCCTAAGAGAAGACATTTTAAAGCATATTTTCAGAGACAACTAATTAAAAAAAATTCTAGCATGTCAGCAAATCCAAATTACTGCAGAAAACAAAAAAAACCATAATGTCCAGTAATATGTCCATGTCCAGTAACATGAGATAATGCTTGAAACAGAAAGCTTGGAGGTGTAGGACAACATTCCTACCCACTGCACCCTCTGCTGAAGGTGGTGGATCAGTACAGATGTAGGGTACATAGCTGCTTTACTTTAAATCCATGGTTCAGCTGTTGCTTAATAAACACTATTATGTCCATGTAGGTAAGAAAAAAAGGGACTGGAGGACAGCAGAAGATCCTGGTGGCTAAATGGTAAAGTATGTTGGGCTTCTGTTCAAGCAACCAGTTATTTAGATGATGGAGGCTCAGTGGTTATCCAAGTAGGTGTCTCTCTCTAAAAACTATGCCTAACCCAGGCTTAAAGCTCAGTCTTAAATGTAGAAATGTCATTCTGCAGCGGTCATGTAAACTCCCCTAATAAAGCTGCTTCTTTTCTAGTCCCTAGTGGCTCCACAGGTAAGGTGCAGGTGTTTGTGTGCTGCTGACCAGGGTTCTAAACCTTTCTGTATAATTTTTGTTATGTAAATGGTAACCTATCCAACTTAACCTCTTTTACTTTATATGACATATGCAGGAACAGACTTTTTTTTTAATCTGAGCTTCTACCCCTGGAGCAGCACACTAACCTACCTATGGCCTATCTGCTGAGTCACCTGGGTCTTCATAGTAATCATTTAAAGGCCTAACTAATCACCCACCATAGAAACAGACAAAAAAAAAAAGAGACCTGAACCAGCAACCTCACAGACAAGAGCTCAGTATTTTACCCACAGAGCCACAAAGTAAGTTTGTTCTTTCAAAGATCCTGAATAGACTGTGAGACAGCATGCACTCTCTGCTTTAAAGTTCATTAAGGTGACCTGGGGAATGACTTGGTAGCACCTGCTTAGTGTGTGTGTGTGGTTTGAGTCTGAGTATGAACTTAAAACATAAGTTTATGGTACAAACTAGATTGATGCTCAACAGTGTTTTAACATTTACTGTTTATACATGTTTTATGTTTAGTGATGACAGAAAATTAACCCTATGCACTTGTGCTATTAACACACACACACACACACACACACACACAAATCATGTGAAATTCCTTTATTGGTTTAAAGTCTAACTTGTACAGTTTTCTTGCAGTACATCAAAATCTTTATTAGAAATGATTTACAGCAACTTAACAACAGCTTATATACAAACCCTCCCACCTGTTTGATATCCACTTGTCTTCATCCACTTAATTCACTTTACATCTGAAAGAAAACATGGCTCATGAATCCACCACTTTTACATTTCCTCTCTATGTCTTTAGACTATTTACAGTATATACACAGCACTGATCAACTCCAACTAATCGAGGCCTAGCGTTTTTTAGCTGAAACCGCCTTGACAGGGATCCACTGTCCATATGGCTTCCTGTTGTCCACGCTGTCTGCTCTGGATGTTACCTTACTCTCTGTAACATGAAGATTTGGGCTGCTTGATGGCTTGGCAACAGTGTTCTGAGGACAGAGGAAACATACATTAGAAAATCAGTACACTAGATGCATTATCCAACGACATTTTCAGCTCAGTGTTTATTGAACCCACTGATAAGTTCGTCTTTGTCACAATCAAAATGTATAAATGCCACTCTCTACTTACACTGATACTGAAGATAATTGGTTTTCTTCCTGGAGATGTTTTAGAAGTAGACACCCCGACTTCATCTGCCTCACCTTTATCCTAAAGAAATAAAAATGTAAAAAATCAATTAACACAAACATATTAAATAGTTATTTCCTAACAAAACATTTACATGCATGAGGAAAACAAGGAGACCATGTCTACTTATGACTTTAGCATTGTAGCTAGTACATATGTTTCTACCCATCTCTGCCAATCGCTTGTGCTGCAGTCAGAGGGAAAATAAACAAAATGTATAACAGTAAAGTTGGTGAAATAATAAAACATACAATCTTAAAAAAAAATATGCAGTAAATTAAAGTCTAAATGTAAGTCCAAACCCCCATCCAGCGCTCTGTGCGCAGACTTGTCTTTGGTATACAAGGGTTCTTCTGTTTTAAATAGCCAGTCGGTAGGCTTGAGGTTCTTCAGACACACAATCGAGGATGACTCTGGCAAATAACAACGCACCCAGTTCAACCATCAACATGTTTACATTAGAGTCCTATTGATGATAGGTATGTGATGTGAGACAGGATTGCCTGCCTCATACAAAATGTGATGTGAAAAAAATTATTAAGTGCTGCATCAGTCAATATATACATGAGGTAAAGTCTATGACTAACGGTATTTGCACTGACGTTACTTGACCTTTGCACATTACAAGATTTTCCTCTCTTTCTCCTACTCCAAAGGGTGGAGGAGTGCAGACCACTGTCATGTGATCTACAGGAACAGAAATCATACAAACACAGTGCAATTGAAGTGTTCCGGTAGACATTCTCCATGATGGAAAAAAGGTAATTAATATATTGCATCTCATTTGCTTTTGTTCGAACAGACACGCACTCAGACACGCACTCGCACACGCACAGACACTCATGCACACACACAAAAACAATCTTGTGTTTTGCTATTACCTAATCCAGACAAGACAGTATGTAGGTGTTGGTGGTTTATATTTTTTGTCTTCATCACGGTTCCATTACACCCATCAGCCAAAAACAATCATGTCTGAGGAGATAATTTACACGATGACCCATGTTGCTTTACGACAAAACCACACGTCACTAGGATATTCCTAACCAAAGATTAAACGTCCCCTATCAAGTGCATGCTACAAGAGGTCTATACTTAATTTTATCATCTTTTAATCAGATCAACAAGAGCAATGACTCTCCTCCAATTTGAGAAAACTGGAAACATTGCAGTGTGTCACTGATTCCAGTTAATAAGGATGAGAATGCAAGCATGTATACCACTCACCTGAAGTGGTTTCCTCAGTGCCAATGGGTCTGCTCTCACCCTTTTCTCAGTGTCAGACCCGGACGTCTTTTTAACTTGCTCTAGTATACTGGCAGGCAGCTTCACCTCCACTCCCAGAATCTGTGCTGCATTCTCTTTGGCAATGTTCAGAAGATCCATCTTGTCTGAGGAGAGACAGTATCAAAATAACGGTTACCGGGGTTAGAAACATTTTCAAGCCGATACTAGGAACATATTAGAGATACCTTTCTGACTGAGCCAAACAGAGCGTTCTGGAGATTTCGATCTGCGCCTGTAGTATCTTCCTGTGGGTGAGGGGGAGAACCGGCACCTGAACCTGCCAGCATAAGCACCTCTTGTTCTCCTGAAGCTTGAGGAGCGAGAGCGGGACCTCCTTGACCTTTTGTAATAATGTTCCCTGGAGGAAGAGCGGCTGCTAGAGCGCGAGTATCTTCGTCGTCTATAAAGAGACGAGCGCCTGTAATAGGGGCTGTATGAGCGAGATTGACGGCGACGATGGCAGCGGAAACACTCTGAAGCTCGGCAGCATCGCGGACGGGAGCGAGAGCGAGAACGAGACCGGGAGCTGCTGCTTGAAGACGAAGAGTAGCGTGATCCGTGGCTGTGTCGTCTCCATGACACTGAAGGAGACCTGCTCCGATCACTAGTGGAGTAGGAGCAGGAGCCATCACTGCTGCTACTTCTGCTACTGCTGCTGCAACTGTTCGATTGTCTGGGTGTCAACGAGGATTCCTGGTTGAAATTGAGCTGGGTTCCTTCACTCAGCCAGCGTGCTTGAGCCTGATCTTCAGTCCTCATTGTTGAACCTGCAAATGCATACACTTATTAAAGCACAAGGTGTATATCATGCAGTGTTTCCGTAAGAAACGCTCAAGAAATCAGCATGACATGCACTGAACAGTGAGAGCAGGATACTGAATGAGGAATGCACCAGAACACCCTGACCAAAACAGGTCACATGACCAAAATAGCCCAAGCCCCGCCCACAGCGCTTATATAACAATGATTAAAACAACACCCTTATCTATTGAACTGTTTAAACACACCTCTGATTACATTAACATTAAACTAAAAATAGGATTAGTTAAAGGTAAAATAAAACCTCACATAGAAAAGAATATTAAAATATAGAATTAGTGTTCATTTTTATTATTAAAACATGATTTGTCAAGTCGTTAAACAGCCATTTGACCAAGTAAAAAGGTATCCTAGCGTTAGTTAAGTAATTAAATAAATTCAGTATGTAATGACATATTTGTCACATAGTTTTACAGCGCTGTCAGGACATTTATCGGCTAATACTAAGCTAGCTAGCACGACGGAAAAAATACACAAAGGACAACATTAAATAACCTAGTTAAATAAATACAATTGACATTAAAAATATTTATAGAAACATTCAAATGTTTTTTTTTTTTACCTGAATAAACAGTGTAAAATCGTCGAAAAATATAAAGATAGCGTTTTTATAGCGTTGAATACAACAGCTACGCGTAGCTCGTTCCTCTGTCAGTCACTGACTGACTGCTAACTGGATTAAACCGGTTCTGTACCTCACACAAACGCGTTAACAACGTCACTGTGTTTGAAAGGACTGGAACTTTCCAGAAGTCTCCACAAGCCCCGCCCCCTCGTCCAACGGTCATATTAAAATATCTATACGCACAGTATTGTGTGCAAAAGTCTTGGCCCCCTCATACTGTGTTCAAAACGATATTTATTTGATGAAGTCTGCATTACTTAGGCAACCTGTTAGCTTAAATAAGACATTTAAAGAATAATGAAGGAAGAATAAAGTGTGACAGTCAGTCCCTCCAAAAATAACTGACAGACGACTTTTTAACAAAGACTATTATTATTATTATTATTATTATTATCATTATTATTATTATTATTATTATGTATTTGTTATTTTTTCTATAATATTAGTGATTTATATTAAATATTTCAATGCACAAACAATACAAAGATAAATTATAGTAAATATATGAAATAAAGGATCATGCTACTTCAAGTAATAATAAAAAAAACATTTCCTGAAAGAAATAAAAAAAAAAAAATGAAATAAATTTGTGCACATAATGTATAAAAATATCTGCCTGTAAATGTTCGAATGACTTCCTGTAAGGCTTACTGTAAACGGTTACTTTACAGTTTACACTAAATGTACACCTTTAAAACTATATATCATAAATTATTTTAAGATTTTAAAAAAATTAATAAATAAATGACAAATGATAAACAGATTAAAAAATAAGATCAACACTAGTCCTTGCCAGACATGTTCTTTAATGAACAGATTTTTTTTTTTTTTTTGATACGCAAAAATTGAGAAAAGAAATACAAATCAAAATACAGCAACTGCTTTTTTCTTTCCCTGGTCTCACTCCAACTTGTCCTCAGATGACCGTCTTTTATACATTATATGACACAGCAGTAATATGCATTAACATATAAGCATTATATATTAACATATAACCTAATTGTCAAACCATATTGTAGACTGTGCTCTGACTTGTCAAGTCATGGACTCTACAAGACCACTTATGGTGTTCTGTGGCTAGCCTTTACCTCCCCATGCCCATCAGTGAGTCTTGGGTGCCCATGACCATGTGGCCAGATTACCAGTTGTCCTTCTGTAGACTAATTTTGGTAAGTACTAACCACTGTATACCTGGCAACAACCTGCTGTTTTGGAAATACCCTGACCAATTAATTAGCCACCACAACCTGACATTGTCAAAGTAACTTGGATCAGATTAGTTTATAACAGTGGCACCTGTCAAGAGGTGGGATATACGAGGCAGAACTGCACACCCCAAGTCCACCTTTCCCCCTACTGCCCAAAACCAAAATACAATAAACACAAAAACTTACACCATCATAAATATTTAGGAGTATACTTTTACATGAAATTAAATACAACTACACTTGGACAATGTGGACTGTAGAAGAACCGTTAGTTCAGGTCAATCCTTATAGTGAACAAAATGTAAAAGGGATTTAAAAACATGATTGGAGAAATGTTTTTAAAGTTTTTATTGTTATTATATAAACTCAAAATTTGCCAACCAATAATAATACAGTGGTGTATTTCAATAGAAAAAGCTCTCCTTTAGGCATATGACTCACTTCATACAGTATTATAGACAAGATCAGACCTCTGAGTTAGTCATAATCATGTTTTTGCAATAAATACTTTTGCCTATTCTCCACCAAAACCAATAATCTTTTTTAACCAATAACACTCTCTCAATAAATGGCTTTAAGATAAAATTCATGATTTGCCATGTTAAAACATTCAGTAAAAGCTGGTATAAAATACTAAAGTGCTTCTACAGCACGACTGAAAGGATCTAGGGTAAATGGTTAAAGTGCCGCAAAAGTAACACAGCATGCAGTTACTGAGTTTCGTTAAAGTACCACATAGAAGCTATCTGCAAAATGAAATTGAATGGAATTTGCATATTTAGTTCGTAGATATTATGTTGACACGTGAGACAGAAGTTGACCCGTTCCTTAGTTCATCAGTATGTTCTGTTTCTGTGGCGTACATTGTGTTTTTAAGAGGCTGCGTTGGATGAGCGCTTCATCAGCTCTGTGAGGAGATCACTGGCTTCTGGTCGTCTTCTAGCTTTTTTACAAAGCATTCGTTCAATTACTTCGTGCTATTATAAAGAATATGTAGGTAACAAATTATTAGAGTATCGACAGTTCTTAAACATACAAATTTACTGCCTAAAATCAAAATCTACATTACTGAAAAACAACATTTGAAAATACAGTATGTGGTCATATCTGGTGCCATATTATGTCATAATTGTGAACATGGGGCTGTGTTAAGTCTAAAATGTGCTAATATACATGGATCAGACATTAACACAGAAAACAGTTCTGACCCATCAAGACATAGGCTCCACAACACTACTGAAGGTGTTCTGTGGTATCTGGCACCAAGATGTCATCAACAGATCCTTCTGTGGATCTTCTGTAGGATGGGACCTCACAGGCAAGACTTTACCCCCAAATCAGTGAGTCTTTGTCACCCATGACCCTCTCATTGGTTTATTAGTTGTCCTTCCTTGGACCACTTTAGGTAGTTATAATAGGACACACCCTATTAGACCAGATGTTTTGTAGACACTCTGATCCAGTGGTCTAGATATTACAACTTGATCTTTGTCAAAGTCACTCAGATACCTACACTTGCCCAACAGCTTTGAGAACTGACATGACAGGTGCAATTGTAACAAGATAATCAATGTTATTTACTACATCTGTTAATTTTATGGTTGATCCCTGGACAAAGTTTCATGTGTGTGTGTGTGTGTTTGTGGGCGGGTGGGTGTCAAGGAGGGTTGCTGACTTACTTCAAAATCAAACATTGTGGAGAATCCTTCTGGAAACCTACTACTTCGTATGTTGCGCCATTGCTACAAATGAAAATACTTTTTAGCTTTACGTAAGACATTTCAAATGATTTTCAGTCATTAGTAACAGAATATTTGCTTACTGAACGTATAATTTTACCAACCTTTCCTTTTTCTGTCTCTGTTCCAAACCTCCAAAGCAACTCAAAGAAAATAAGGCCCACAGGATAAATATCCACCTTTCTGTCATAGCTTTTGTGTTGTCTCTGAGGCACATGAAAATAAATCACAGTGTACAGTTCAGTTCCCAATTCTATTAGGTGAATTTAGTGAATAAGTGACTAACCTGTTCTGGGCTCATATAAGAATAGGTCCCAGCTCTTTTAGTGCGTTTCAGTAGACATCCATCATCTTCCTCCACTTCTCTGGTAACAAGTCCAAAATCTCCCACCTTCACACATCCTTCAGGCCCAAACATTATGTTTTCTGGCTGATACCACGTAAAGAGGGAATTTTTAGCAAAATGCACTTCTTTCATTATTAGCTTAGTTTTAATGTATTTTAAGGTGGGTAGTGCGCTACCTTCAGGTCTCTGTGTATGAACCTTTTTGAATGGACACATTTCACTGCTTCTAAGATCTGTTTTATAATGTTCTCTGATTCATGCCTCTGTTCTGGGTATTTATCTTCAGGATTATAGTTTCTTTGGTTGATCCACTCACGCAGATTTTCTCCTTCACAAAATTCCATCTGAATATAAAGGAATTTTGATCCACTTCCAGAGCTGAATGAATGAATGAATGAATGAATGAATGAATAAATAAATAAATAAATATGTAAAATCTGACCATAATTTACATCAGTTAAAACCGGTGGATATACTATTAGTAAAATAAACATGGTTTATTTTCTTTCTCTGTGTAAGGGTACTTGTCAGCTTTGTATATGATAAGTGCATTAAACCCAGCATGAAGCATTGTTCAGTACGTATGTGTGTTGTGTGCCTTTTTTTAAAACTTATTTTGCATCGACTATATATTGACTGTTTGAAGTGGGAACACTAAGCAAACCAGGACTAAATGTAACAGAGTATCGTTCTTTTTTGGTCTGGACCAAGGTAACTGAACTACAAGTACCCAACCTGATGGCAGTGGTTAAGGCCAGGTGTGTCTTTAGAGGCCTTTGTGCTTCAAGTACGGCCCGACTTGACCTGCTATTATCCAAAACGCATGATAGGAAAACATCAAGACTCTTTTCTGTCCTGGCCCCAAGGTGTTGAAATGAATTCCCCTTCGATGTCCATACAGAAGAGTCACTTGTCTTTAAATGCAAGCTAAAGATGCGTCTGTTCCAACAGCACTTAATTGAGCATTTATTTAATTGAGCAATTGAGTAATTATCTAGACATTTCTTGTTTTTGGACTTGATAAGTTTAATAATTGATACTACATGGCTCATTTCTATTAGTATTCTAGCTTTAAGTTCTTGAATCCTGGTCTATGTGTACTAGCTCCAGATACTCCAAGTAATTGACTAAGTTGCGCTGGTAAAGTAAAGTTTATTCAACAGATAGTTCTGACCACGCAATATTTCCCCATAATAGCACAAGTCTGTAAAAAATATTTTACACTTCTTTTCAGTAATAAAATCTTGCATCTGGTGTACAATATGAAAAACATGAGAACCGGTGAGTTTCTAGCTTTCGGCCATGCTGTTATTTCACGATGACACACTCCCTTATGTGTTCTGTTTCTTTAATAAACATGTAATTAGGCCTCTGATATCTAAAAAAAGTAATAAACAATGATAAAGACTTACAGTGAAGAGCTGTACGCTTCTGATTCTTCATCTCTGTACTCAATCTTCTCGGTCCATGATGTGTGGTACTGCACTATGTTAGGATGGACAAGATAGCGCAAAGCTTTGACCTCTCTGTAAGCTTTCCTATAACAGGAAACAATACGTGAACAATAATAGATACAGTACAGTGCATTTTAAGGCATGTTAAAGAGTAACATGGTAAAAGCAGAAGAAGAAGAATGATGAGGTCTTATGTACTCACTTTTTAAACTTTACTATCTTCACAGCAAAGATTTTATTATCATCCTTTTGTCTGGCCTTGAAAACATGACCAAAACCTCCTTGGCCAACTCTAGCTATTGAATCAAACTCCTTTAAAAACCTACAGACAGAATTAATATCTTTTTCAAAATAATATATTTAATTGTTTCAGTCGAATAGCTAATATATTAAAGCAGCTATACACTCTATTATACTGTGACTCTTTTCTGTCCTAACAATTCTAACATATTACCACACAACTACACAAAAATGTATTTTAAAAAATATATACATACACTAAATGACAAAATCAAAAAATGGTTTAGAAAATAACTTACCGTGATTCTGTTTCTTGGTTGGACATTGTAGTACATTTTGTTGAGGGTGTTGCCATTTTGAGCACATCAAAATTGGATTGCTGCTTGGAGAATTATGTAGAAAAAACACACAGATACATCGGCATTTTAGAAAAGAATCAGAAGGTCTTGTGGGGTGTGACCCACAATAAAATGAACACATCTGCTTTACCTCATCGCTTACACTAGAGTCAAAAAGTTCCCTCAACGCTAGCTCAGCTGCTTTCTGTTTTGCCTCTTTCGCAGTCTTTCCTCGTCCTTCAGGATATTGTTTGTGATTTATAACAACCTTGTATACAAATCTAGCAGACAAAACGTTTGTCAGTCCGGTATGGATAAGTCCAAAGGGTCAATAGTCAAGATTACTAAATACTCACTCAGGAATATCTGCAGGTGTACTCAGCTTTAGATTCTGTAGACTGGTGCTGTGGCAGGACAATAAATCAGACAGACAATAAGAGATCTGTTCTAACATTAATTCAGCAGGATTTTGCTTCATTCACACACATGTAATTCAGACTGAATGATGGCTGATTTATAAATGGCCTCCATGAAGGGAATAAACACTGATCAGCCATTACATTAACACCACAAAACCACTGGCAGGTGAAGTGATTGGCATTGATTATTGACATTGACATCTCAAAGCTGATGTGCTGGGAGGAGGAAAAATAGGTGCTGGCTAGACGACTGTGGCAGAGGCAGGTTAATGTGTTTGCCCAAGACTTACTGCTTGTCCGATCTCACAAAACATCTGCTGCTGATGTGTTGGTGCCACAGATCACCTTCACACATTGTGAAGTCCAGGTCTCAAGAGGTCAGATCTGTTGTGGTGGTGTTGTGTTAATGTTACGGCTGATTGGTGGATAGTAGAATTCTTTTCTGAGTCCATTCAACCAAAAACATGTTAGACTGTAACCGTGGCTTACCTGAGGTTTTTGATATTTGGA
>JAOVVF010032022.1:0-11343 GCA_028565595.1 Duopalatinus emarginatus | reverse complement strand
TCATAAAATAAATGTCTACAACAAAATTTATACTAAACACCATATAGGGTGCCTAAGACTTTTGCACAGTACTGTACTTGATATAGGGATTTAGCTACGGTTTAATATATGTCCTGTCTTCAATAGTATGAGGGTTCAATTGTATAAGGGTGAGTCCAAAAATGGTTCACACTCTTACTGTAGAATTTCTTTTAACCCCTTCAGATCCGCATTTTTTCTCCTGGGCCCTAAATTTTTTTTCACTGATTGTGACTCCTCTCCAACATAAAAACAAAGTAACTTATGTTGTTAATAGTATTTTTTCATGTCCATTTCAATGGATGCCACAACACGGTGTGCATAAAATGACATAAAATTGCACATAAACATGCACATGAACACAAGATGTATGAGTGTAGATAAGAGAAGTGAAAATGATCTATTTGCCTACTGTGCTGCACACAGACGAATGTGACCTCATTTAACCCATCTGTGCAGTGAAACACACACACCAGTAAACATTAGGGGGCAGTGAACACACTTGCCCAGAGCGGGGGGCAGCCCCAAAACACCGTGCCCAGAGAGCAGTTGGGAGAGTTAGGTGCCTTGGAACTGGATCCTGAACTTGAGAAGACGTTAGCTTGTAGATGTTTTCATGTATTCTAATTTCCAATGAGCAGCTTTGGAGCAGTTTCGTGGTGACACAAAGCACATGTTGCATGTGTTTTTCCGGTACAGTTTGGCATCTGGCAGCCTCTTTCTTTTCATCATAATTTGGCATATGGTCAACCATGTCATACTGCACTTCAGGTAGAGGCTTTACATCCTGAAATGTTCCTGCAAAATGGTCTCTGGGGGACATGCTGTGGTTTTGGGTCCACAAGTTGTATTTTGACAACTATTTCACAACATACAATCCTCTGGAGCTTCCATGTTTTGCTGCCACTGTTTTATAGACTCTCACCAGACACTCAGCCACATTGATCTTGAAATGAAGGAGATGCTGGATGTCTTTGGTCTGGATATTGGCCCTGTTGGTGTCCAGCCTCGTGGCAGAATGGATAAAGTGCAGCGGTGGGTTAGCCCCAGTGATTTATAAGTAAATTGTGACACTATACTTTACTTATGGAAAGCTTACAGGTTTTCTGTTTCTTTATATACTGACACTAAACATGTGACTTTTAGCTAAACTCACCTGATGTTCATTGCAATAGAGATCCGATTTTTTAAAAATCCTCTAAATTTATTATATGATTCATGTTCAAAATAACTTCAAATATTATCACTTGTAACAGTTACAATTATGCTTTACAGCAAATTTGTTTGGCCACCATTGAAAATAGGTACTTGCTCCTCTCTCTCTCTGCAGTCGCTCTGCCATGCTTTCATGCTGCCATGTTTTATCTGATGTCTGTCATTCTCTCAGAGTGTACTCAATGTCATGACATGATTGTGATTGGATAATCAGGATCTAATCAGTAACCAGCATTACTGACATCATTCAATTGCAGGGTATTTATTGGTTTAGAGACAGAAATATGTCATGTCCATTGCAATGGACAGTGGGTCCAAAGGGTTTTTTTTATATAATCTCCCTGCTTTTCAATACACATTGTCCATCTGTCAACAAGCTTTTATATTCCCTTTCACGTTTCCCTATATGACATGAATCTTTATCCTCTTAGGGCTTCTTTCAGGGGACCAAACAGGTGGTAGTCCGATGGGGCAAGATTAGGACTATAGGGAGGATGCTTTAACACTATATTAATATGAAGTGTTTGATGTGTATACACCAACATAACACACGTTCATACCAGTCCTCTGTGATTTGTTTGAATTTTAGGCTTCAGTTCTTCAGTGAGCATCTCACTATAGTCATGTCAAGTAGTTTTTATTTGTCATTATAACTATGTACAGTGGTGTACAGTTTACAGTGAAACAAAACAACGTTCCTCCAGGACCAAGGTGCTGCATAAAACAACATTTACGCAGTATAACAAAGTGCACATGCAGAAACATGTTGAATGACGCAAGACAATTTAGAATAAGTATGTGAGACAATACAACAAATGCACAAGACAGATGATATTTTGTGTGTGTGTGTGTGTGTGTGTGTGTGTGTGTGTGTGCATTCAGTCCAGTCACTGAAATGTGTGCAATTGTTCAGACCAGACTCTGATTGCTGAGGAGTCTGATGGCTTGGGGAAAGAAACTGTTGAAGCTGACCAGGTGAACTCCAAGGAACTTGGTGCTCTTGACGATCTCCAAAGCAAAGATGTCGATGTGTAGTGGAGAGTAATCACACCTTGTCCTTCTGAAGTCAACAGCCATTTATTTGGTCTTGTCTACATTCAGAGACAGGTTGTTGGTTCTACACCAGTTTTTTTAACCATCGAATGTCTCTGTATGCTGACTTGCCTGACTTACTGATGAGACCCACCACAGTTGTGTCTTGATGATGTGATTCGAGCTGTGCATTGCTGCACAATTGTGAGTCAGTAAAGTGAACAGCAATGGACTGAGCACACAGCCCTTGGGGTCCCCAGTGCTCTGCATGCTGGAGCTGGAGCTACTGACTGAGTTCTCCCAGTCAGGAAGTCCAGGATCCAGTTACAGAGATAAGTGTTCAGGCCCAGGTTCAGGTGCAGCTTTCTAATCAGGAAATACCGAGCACTATTGATTGTTAAACCTTCCACTGCACACTGCTCTTCTTTTGTGAAAATCACAAAAATTTGGCAGCCATTTTTTTCTTGCACTGCAGTCACAAATGAACAACAACAACCCTGTACAACAGTGATTGGGGAGACAGAGACCTGAACAGTGCAGCCAACAGAAGATTGAATATAACTAGTGTGCAGAGTTTTTGACTCACCTTATGAGAGAAAGACGCAATCAGTTTTCACTTCTAGATAAATTCTCAAGTTTTTTTATTTCATTATTTTCTCATTATTTATATAAAAGTATACGGTATATAAAAAGTATACGGTATATAAAAGTAGAAGTCAGCAAATTTTATTTTTTATGTAATTAATTCTCATTAAAATAATTTTAAAAGTTATATAAAAGTAATAAAATAAGTTAAATAAAAGTATTATTTTGATTTATTTGCTGTTTTAAATTGTGATTTATTTGTTTGGTTTTTGGGTTTTTTTTTTTAGTTTGTCAGTATCAATTTAACCTTTTTAACCTGAGGCTAACAGGGCTAACTGAGGCTTGGTTAACGAGTTGGTTAACAAGTTTTAAAGTTCAATGTAGGTAGAATCCTCTCTACTTAGGCAACTGACTAGTTAGGTTGTGGGCAGCTTACTAGGTTTTGAGACAGATTCAAATTGCATGTAGTGAGAGATAATTGAGCACTTCAGAATCAATAATAAATTTTAGTGCCTGCAAAGACAAGCATAGGCAGATTTAAGACAAAATTAAAGTGTATTTTAATTATTTGCAAATTCAACATTGGACTAGTTTTGTTCTACTCTTATTTGACTGTTTGGTGTGACAATTCTGTTCTAATTCTTTTTAAGAGCTGTGATTTATTTTCCTTTATATCAAAGCCACAGAAGATACAATTTGCAATTATAATGTTGGATTCCAGGTTTGTAATAATGTCAAATTAATGTCAATATAACAACTAGAATTAGTCATGACAATAATTTCTTAGTTGTTACTTTTTCACATTTGTAGTGCTTGTCAGAGCAAATTTTTCTCTTGCTGTTTGTTGCATCATATATAATAGCAAAAGAAATTTTTTTTTGTTTAGTTTTTATGGGTCCACATTTTTAAAGGGTAAAATGGATGATACTAAAGGAAACCCCAGCAACCTTATGGATATGAGCTTCATGCAGGTAATCTTAATATTCTGAATGAGTGGCCTGGAAAATCAAGTTACACACATGCATAGCATGAGAGTTTTTCTGGATAACTTTCCCCACACATCTACTGATGCACCCTTTTAAACCAACTCTAAATAGAGCCCTTGGATAACAAACTGGGTGATTTACATTCTGTTGAAAAGAAGGACATGGATATCACCTTTTTTATTTTATTCCTGTTAAGATTGTGAAAGAGAATCCATGTGCAAACCTAAATTAACATCAAGGTTAATCAGAGCTTTAGCCTGGGGTGAATGAGTCTCTTGAGCCCCAGAAAGATTATGGAATAAACAAAATGAGAATAAGCACCTATTTACTCATACTGCTTCGTCTTCCTACATAGATTGTGTGAAAGCGATGTGGACAATCATTTATACATCAGTACTTGACTCATCATGCTGAAAACATTGGTGATAAAAATCCTACTGGTTTCCCCTTTTGAGTTTGGGTTGTCTCAAGGTTTGTATGTCAAATCTGGGAGTTTTCCTTATAATTGTCACCTCTAGCTTGCCCAATCCTTTTGATTAATAATCTTTGATATTTCCAGGAAACAAGGGTAAATAGATAGTACCAAACATTTTGAAATATAAAAATATAACATACATAAGTTGTAGATGTACAGTACTGTGCACATACAAAAAAAGGAAATTAAAGGTGACTTTTTTAAGTAAAGATCTTTTTACTATTTAAAGGTAAATACCACAATATGTAAACAGGCATGAACTATTTGATATGGATAACATTTGCTGAGAAAACACTGTAGTTACAGGTACAGTTTATGCAGTTTTATAAGGAAATTGGTTAGTTTTACTGAGCATACTGGAGAATTGGTCACAGTTCTTCTAGAGGTTAAGATTGCCAGACTTGATTCTTTATGACAGTCTCCATGGCCATAGGAAATATTACAATAGTAGCAGCATTTGAGTAGTAGTAGTATTTAAAATGTTGCTTTGTTTATTGACACAAATATTTTATGCAACTTTTGTATGTAATGTTTGGGAATTAAAAAATTTCTATTGACTCAATGCAGGCTTTTTAAAATAAATATCGATGACAAATTTGTACAAAAAAGTAGGGTGCCTAAGACATTTGCACAGTAGTTAATTTTAATTAATAAAAATAACATATTATAAAACTCCTCAAGTCTTAAGCTTATTCACTGACTTCTCTGTTAGAAAGACATTTCCCGTGGAAAAAAAAAACTTCTCTTACCTGTTTCGATTTCCAGATGAGTTCAAATCACTATGTACAGCTGCAGCAGTCACTGATAACCTTCCAGAACTATGTGAATGTGAATTATGTATTGTCCCATGTGACAGACTTCAGCTTGACTAAATACTTTAAGAGGTTAAATGCATCTCTTAAGGTCTATCTTGGAGTCAATTGCACTTGTGCAATCTGTGTAAAAAAAAAAAAATCCATGGTAAAGTTGTGCAGTCTCTTTATGTAAGCTATGCTTGTTTAGAATGCAGTAGCTCAAATCTGTGGTGTTTTTGATATATATTATTCTGTGATCTGTAAAAAAAAAAAAAAACTCTTTTGCATTTCCCTAAGCTTAAGGCAATTTAATATATTCAAGAAAGAAATGGCTGTATGTTACATTAATGGGTTCATGTGTGTCCTGTAAATCATAATAGGCTTTTGGAGTAGGACTTCTTTTATATTATTAAGTTGTATTGCTTCTGATAAATACTGATAATAATAATCTTTATTACTTATCATTTATAGTCATAACTCAAAGTGCTTTACAACTTATTAAATGACTAAGAGGAATATTAAATACTTTATGTTGCACCATATTTCAGCTTTGTCTGAAGGATCTACGGCTGGTTCTCAGAGGAAACGATTATCATGCAAACAATAGAAAAAAATAATAGTGGTCATAGTGTGGAAAAAAGATCATTGTCAGACAACATTATTTTATTATACAGAGAAATACAGTAATAACAGTATAAACACATCTTTGTAGAATACAGTGTTTTTATGAAAAAGTTGGACCCTAAACAGTGTGTAAAATGTGGACAGTTCAATATTGTGCAAAATATTAAGAGCAAGATGGCAAATTTAACAGCACCAGAGCCAAATAAACTGTACTATTTAAACTACCACAAAGTCTTGTACACAAATGCAGATGTGACTGCTATAGCTGTAAAACTTCTAGCTGGCTCATTCTCTGCTGCAACAACACACACTGTACATTGCTTATTGCACTACATTTAATTTGGGTGTATTTTGTCTCATTTGTATTTGTCAGTATACTTGATATACAAATGCTTGAAGTTACCCCGGACAGATTAAACATGATTATTTCTTACAAAGTGATCACCATTGGTCTTGCAGTGCTGCGGTTGATCAGTAATGGTCTCACACTATGGCCTGATAGCAGCAACAGGTTACTCACCTACAGCCACAAAGATTGCTCTGGGCTTCTTTACTGAAGCTTGGCTGAGGAATAAGGAAAATGAGGAGGAATCCACAACACAATAAAGAGGTTTACAATTAAACCTCCTCTTCCCTCAATCAGCCTGTCAAATCAGCCTGTCTGTTCACTCCAGACTAAAACTGACTTGCTACATGCTCAGTGCCACCTGGAAAGAACTTTCAGGGATATGTGCATTTCCTTGCCTGAGACCTGGCTGGATGGGTCAGCCTCCAGTGCTGAGGTCAGCTTGGACAGCCTTACCATCAGGTCAAACATAATGGCTCAATTAGGGAAGACACAGGGTGGAGAGGTCTACCTCTATATTAATAATAGGTGCTGTAACAAGATCAAGATGCCCCTCAGGGAATGCACACTTGTCCTATAGATGCTGACCGTGTCTCTGTGTCAATACCATCTCCCCTGGCAATTTTCTACTGTTTTCTACTGTCAGCAGTGTTTATACCATCTTCACTGAACCCTAACACCGAGGCAGCAGCAGAGCTGTTTGCTAGCTACTGTGCTAATGCTATGTTGGCTAAGTACCCCAGAGTGCAAGTGTTTATCTTGGGGGATTATAACAGTTGCATACTAGACAATGTTCTGCTATCATTTCTACAGTATGTTAACCTTTGTTACCAGGTGGGGAAAACCTCTTGGACCTGTGCTACAGTAACAATGACATATTACTTGCCTGTTTATACACAATGTATGGTCTTGCAGACCACAATATAATCTGTTTACTTGACTGTACAAGAACTTTACAATACAAGACACTTTACAGTACAACTTTACATTACAAGACACAAAGCTATAAATCCCCACAGCAGTCAAATGATACTATCAGACAGCTCCAACACATCTTGGCATGCACCAATTTGGATGTCTTTGAAAGAGAATTTTATCTGTTGGTTTGACAATCACCATCATTGTGGACTATATCAAGTTTTGCATAAAAACACTATACTAGTCGAAGAACTATACCAACTCCAAACCCTGGATCACTTCTTGAATAAAACAGAGCTTAGAGACTGCTTAGTTTTAGGGACTGGACGGGTCTCCGAATGGCAAACCCCAAGAAAAATTAGGTTCTTAAGAAATTCCTGATGGGTGTGAACCAAAACACAGTCCATCACTATCAACTGATACAGAATTGTTCACCACTGACTTATTTTTAACTTAATTTAGCTATTAGAATTTTATAAAAAGGAAGTCATCAAAGAGCCGTAAGCCATCTCTCCACTGGACCCCAATAATCTTTTCTGAGGGCGATGAACAATACCACATCAGCCTGTGTAAGCCAGGCAATGCCCCAAGGCCTGACAGCATCCAAGCTAGGGTTTTGAAGACCTGTGCCATAGAATTCTCACCAATTCCTCACTCACTTCACTGTGAATCCGAACAGTCTGTCATAATACGCACCTGGAAAATTGGACTGGACTATTATCCTGGTGCACCCTTGACCCGTAAAAACTTTTGACCCATAGTCATATACACACCCACAGACATACTACACACCATTCTGCTAGTTGTCAACAACTAGACCCTGTCTAGATGCCTACTGGGCCAAGAGGGACACAGAGGATGCTGTGACCTGCCTGCTGTACCTCCTCCTCCAGCATTTGAATGGATACAGGATACACTTTGTAAAAAAGAGCACATAAACTCTGTGCTTAACACCATTCAAAATCTCCTTTTGATCTGGTCTTCCCAACCTGATCCATCTTCTGCACAATTCCCTCAGTGATAGATGGCAAGCTGTTCAGGTAGGCACAACACTAACACCTGCACTCACCACTGAAAACAGTGCACCACAGCCCATTTCTCTGCATGCTGTATACCAGTGACTGAATCAGCCCCTCACTAACACCACAACTTCTACCATACATTTGTTACTACCATAACAAAAAGAAAAACAAGAAATAGGAATAGGCACTCTGACGCTACAGCCCCCATCCTTATTAACAATTAAAGAGTGGAAAGTTGACTGCTAAAATTTCTCAGACTAACAAAGAAGATTAAAATCGCCTCTGAGAATATAAAGGACATTTAAAGTAAGAGTAATCACTCAGCCCATCCTGCTGTACTGTTCCACCTGTCTGCCACAAACTGGGGCCAAACGTCTATGCATAACCAATACTTCTGCCAAGACAATAGGTCTGATCACACCCAACAGGACATCAAACACCCACTTAACCACTACTTCATTGTCCTGTCTTCGGGTGTAGCTACAGAATGATGAGATCCAGAAGGACTTGCTTTGGCAAAAGCCTGGTACATGTAGCCATAGCATCCCTCAACAGAGTGGCTTTCTGAACTACGTGTCTTAATTTTCATATTGTTTCACCTGTCAGTATTGTCATTGGTATATGGCCCTGTATATCTGCCTGTGATGGTTGTATGATGATGTGTGTAAAAGTGTAATGCAGATATTCTAATCATGTACTGTGCTGTGAAAAGAATTTCTCCTCTAGGACAATAAAGGAGGTATCATTCATTTCACACTGCTTCAGGTAAATGTGTTCACTGTCTACTAATTAATTCTGATAAATGGTAGATGACCTGCCATTGTTTTTCACTGGATTATTATTTGGGACATGCCTTCACTTAAAGCTGTGCTGCACAAACTAGGGATGTGGAAAGAGTAGAAATGTAATGTAACTGTATAAGGTTTATTTCTGCAATACAAGAGGACCAAAAGAAAAAACATTCTGAAATTATTTATTCACATTATTCACACCGAGTTCTTAATATGCATGTTTGCACATTCTCGGTGTGGCAATTGCAAATTTCTCCTTTATACATTTTCACATTAGGCATATTCACATGGGAAAATGTACTTTCTATTTCTGTTTCAATAATAATTTGGGCTTTTTACATAAGTTCCTAATCTCATTATAATGGCATGTCCTGAATATTGCTAAACCCTAATGAAATACCACTGCTCAGTTTGAGATTTGATAGAGACAATATAGACTAGGTAATGTCCTATTTTGAATACCAGGTTGCACTCAGAAGCTTCCAAGCTGCTTCCAAGCTTTCCATACAGAATCATTATTACTGGTCTTTTATAGACTTTCACTAGCTGAAATAATAATAAATACATACAGCTGTCCTTTGCCTACATATAGATTATTTGCAGCTATATGAGTGTTTCGCATTAGATATTAACAGGGTGATCAATTTCTTGTTGAGTGCATAATGATAAAATAACTTAAGGATAGTTTTTAAATCCACTAAAAAAATAAGCATTAAGTACTTATTTTATTGGAAATGTAGCTAGAATAAAGAATTTTGGTGATTTGAGTGTGAAGCCAGTATTCCCTTATTTACATTCTATATACATATAATACACCCAATTTATCTTTATGTACTTATCATTTACATAAACTTAATTTATGCAGGTGTTGTGACAGTGAGCCAATTGACTAAAGCCTTTAAAAAAACTACGCTTTCATGTTTAAAGTTGAAAAGGAAACCGAGAATAAAAAATGTCAGTAAAGATGGGTTACTTCTTGTGTCAATGTTCTTTTTTTAGTGTCTTCAAACATAGAAAAAAAAAGTTGTTCACCAAATTAATGTTTTAAATAAAATCCATTCTATGCTACTTTTCAACCTCATTTGCTAGCAGTTATTAGAACTCTATATATAGCCAATCATTTTTATTCATATTGGAACTTAGTCAGTTAGATTTAATTAAAGATTTAGTTATAAATATAGCCTGCTTTCCACCCTGGTGCAGGTCTGAGTTACGAAAATCATGTAGCACCAAGCATAGTGAAAGGGCCCCCATGCTTCTCGTTCAGCCGTGCTGGAAGGAATATGCTGGAAAGATAAGATAAAGGAGTGCAATAAATGAAATAAAGCCTTATATGTAAATTAAATTAATTAAACACCACACAACAACCTCTGTAGTCAGGAGTCATAAACAGTATATGATAGAGCAAAATTACCAGCTAGTGAATACCACAAAAACACACACAATGCTACAGGATGCTACCTGTCATCTGCTTTCGTGTCCTGCATATTCAATTCTTTAATTAAATTCTGATTAAATAGGAAATAACACTAAAAGTCACTGTAGCTTTTAAAGTAGCCTAATGAAAAAGATTATATGAAATTACTCTTACTTTAAAAAATGACCACAAAGGTTTAGGCTGACTTTCTTGTGCTTTTAATGAATTAGAACAGCCCATAAACTCTCTTTTAGCTAATCATGTTAAGTGAAACAACTGTATTTTATCTTCAGTGTATTGATTAACACCATGAATATTGAGTTTACTGTAGAACTTTTCATCTGGGCTTCTCATCTCACTTCCACAGCCACCAGAGTATGAAGCTTTAATGTTCACATTTTCCATTTCTCCTTAAAACACATTTACATTTCTTTACATGTTGTGCAGACATTACACACAGCCCACGTAAAACTAAACCTGAATTCCTATTCGAATGTTCTGTGCCCACATTAAAAGGTGAAGACGTTAAGTTCAAAGCACCTAAAAAGCACATCTTCCTGTGCAGCTTGTGCACCTTAGTGAAGACTCAAGCCACATGACTAACAATTAGCACGAGACATTTAGATGAGAGGGATAATTACTAACAAGAAATGTTATGATCCACTTTAGCGGTGTGTGATATCATATTACAAGATTCTCCCAGGCATGGATTTTGTATATTAATTGTGATATTTAACATTATAGGTTAGAAGGATATATAAATGTTTTGACCCCCCCAAAAATTATTTTTACCCCTTTTGGACCCAAGTCCAAGTTCCCCTCAATCCAGATAACAGATGACTGTATGTAAATAATATTCTCAAGATTTTCTTTGTTTAAAAAGTTTTATTTTCAGTATTTTATGTACTATGAGCAAATGCTAATATTAGCATTAATAATCATTGCCAGTCTTATTCAAATTTAGTGATTTTTTGTTTTTTAATTGGGAATGTAATTAGTGTAATTTTTAATTTGATGCTACTCCAGGAAGAGGCCTTTAGACATCATTTGAAGACAACCAGTGACTCAGCCATATGAACATAAGGGGAAATTCACTCTACCACAGATGCTAGAACAAAGA
>JAOVVF010032020.1:0-11343 GCA_028565595.1 Duopalatinus emarginatus | reverse complement strand
ACAAGGTTATTGGTATTACAGGTAGGCCAACGTAGTGTTAGGAGTCTTGCCCAAGGACCCTTATTGGTGTAGCACTGGCTTCCCAGATCGGAAATCGAACCCAGGTCTCTCACATGGGAACCCAATGATTTTACCACTGTGCCACACTAACCACCGGCATATCGGCTCAATAGAAACAGGAGTGTTTGTATTTTTGACAGCATTGAAAATGATAATTATTCTGTGACACCAGCCAAATGACAGTCAGTGACTTGTGGGAAATCTGCCATATTGTCCGGATACAAATAGAAGCAGCTAATTTAGTTGTAGTTTACCTTATAATACACCATCAGTCCCATAATGTCATGTATTACGACAGTTTCTCCTTCTATTTAATTCATTACATTTCCAACCACAACTGCAATTTCTAGTCCTGTTGGTTGTATTTTTTTCTGTACTGCATGTTGTTGTGTAAACCAGCAGGTCTGAGCTGGTACTTTACCGTATATGACAGCCTGACGGTCGATCTCCCGCGGGCTGAGGGAGAGAAGTATGTGCGGTTCGACTGTCTCCTGCCAGTTCTGAGAGTCAATGATGTCCTCTTCCAGAGGAAGAGCGTCCGGTAACAACAGCGTGGGCGTGTCCACGCTCCTAACCAAACAAAAGAGCAAAGAATCAGACGGGAGGCCAAAGCAGTGGTGGAAAAGTTTGGACGGAATGTTTGATCTACGTACCTGCGTCTGGAGCGAGGGGTATAAGGTGGTGTGGGATTCTCGAGTGACCTGGGAATGGAGGAAACCATTTTTAGATTCTTCAGTTTTGGACACTAATGAAAGTGAAAGTAAAGTGATTGAACTATTGTTTTTGTACACAGAGGAATCGGACCTCTGCTTTTATCTGATTTGTGCAGTGAAACACACAGTAGTGAACACACCCACTAGGGGGCAGTGAGCACACCTGCCCAAAAAGGGGGGGTAGCCCCTATGCATGGTGCCCAGGGAGGGGCAATCGGAGGTGTTCAAGAGCACTTCTGTCATGACTTGTCAGTGCAGGGGATCGAACTGGCAACCTTCCGGTCACAAGAGCCTGTGAGACATGGCTGCCCCCTGCTGCATGCTGTTTTACCCCGGACATGATTTTACATTTATACTAAACCAGCAACAAAGTGACATGTGGCCATTTATATTTGGTTCAATGTAAATCTGCAACTTAATTTTTATACAAATCCAAACATCAGTCTTCTTGTATACGACCTCACATCAAACCGTGGACCAGTGCACGCATCTAGTCTGAGTCATAACCTGTGTGTGTGTGTGTGTGTGTGTGTGTGTGTGTGTGTGTGTCACCTCGCTGAGCTGCTGGAGGCCGAGGACGAGGCGCTGTGATGTAACGGGCGTAGTCCTTGTCCTTCCCTTTCGTCGCAATCTTCCATGTCAACGTCGCTGCGGGATCGGGGAACAGTCTCCACCCCCGTTCCACCTCCACGACGACGGCCCTCGCCTTGAGCCTTCAGCGACTCGCTGCGAGCCAAGCGCACAGACACGGTAGGACTGAGAGAGAGAGAGAGAGAGAGAGAGAGAGAGAGAGAGAGAGAGAGAGAGACAGAGGAGACATGAGGAGTCTTACATGATGACAGTGTAATATCAGTACAGTAACAGTCTGCCTTTTTGTGACGTGATGTAACCGTGATAATATTGTTTTATTGTATACACACCAATCAGCCATAACATTAACACCACCTGCCTAAACAAACTGACTCCACAAGAGCTCTGGAGGTGTGCTGTGGTGTCTGTGGCACCAAGACATCAGCATACATCCTTCTGTGGATCCTCTGGGGGATCAGAGCAGATGGCCGAGCATCTTTCTATCCATCCGCCTGTCTGTCTATATATCCATTCATCTATCTATCCACCATCTATCTATTCATCCACCATCCATCTATCTACCCTTCTATATATCTATTCATCCATCTGTCTATCCATTCATCCATCTACCTACCTGTCTATCCATTTATCTATCTACCTGTCTATCTATCTATGAGTCTGTCTGTCTATCTATCTATCCATCCATCTGTCTGTCCGTCCGTCCGTCCATCTATCTATCCATCCATCTGTCCGTCCGTCCATTCATCCATCTACCTACCTGTCTATCCATTTATCTACCTGTCTGTCTGTCTATCTATCTATCTATCCACCCACCATCCATCTATCTACCCTTCTATATATCTATCCATCCATCTGTCTATCCATTCATCCATCTACCTACCTGTCTATCCATTTATCTACCTGTCTGTCTGTCTGTCTGTCTGTCTGTCTATCTATCTATCTATCCATCTGTCCGTCCATCTTTCCGTCTATCCATTTATCTGTCTATCAATTTACCTATCTATCTACCTGTCTATCTATCGGACACATTTGGTAGGTACACTAAGACACTGTATACACACTGTACAAACACACTGGTCCACACGGCCTGCTGTTTTACACACGCTCTGTCCCAGTCGACTAGACATCACAGTATGGTTCTAGTCAGAGTCACTCGGATCCTTACGCTCGCCCATTCTTCCTGCTTCCCACACACACACCAACTTCAAGAACTGACGGTTTACTTGCTGTCTAATATATCCCACCCCTGGACAGGTGCCACCGTAATGAGAGAATCCGTCTCAATCACGGCACCTCTCAGTGGTTTGGTGGATTTGCAGATTTTTATGTTATTGCTGATTGGTGTGTGTGTGTGTGTGTGTGTGTGTGTGTATATATATATTTTTTGTGTGTTGTTATAAACTGACCCAGTTGTCAGTACATGTCTCTGAGAATCAAGAAATTAATTTTTTCATCATATCACCTCATATCTAGCATCATAAACACCAAATGTCTTTTTTTTCTGAATCAGTATTTCATCATAATAGATCTCCTTTAGCCATGAGCAGAACAGCAGTATTTCCAACACCCAGACAGACACACAGACATCAGGGACTGAGGACAAACACGACTGTATCCTTAATGGAAATATGAACTCATAACACACACCTGTCTAAACTCTCGTCACCGAGGCTGCCGGTGGAGAGTCTCTGCCCTCCGTTCTCTCCCTCCTCACCGTCTGTATGGTTCTCAAACTGCTGTATGATGTTCCGCACGTTACCTGCACGCACTGGACCAGCCACAGAGAGCGACAAAGTGAGAACGAGAGAGCGAGAGAGAGAGAAATAAAAAGATAAAGAGAGAGCAAGAAACAGCTAAAATAAACCAAGCATGAACCAAAAACAATGACTACAAATGACAAAACAAGTGAACCAAGGCTTATGGGAATGATGGGAATACAGAGGGAGAGACATGTACCTTCTGTAGGGGATAACGGGACATGGAACGCTGGGGTAACACCAGGCAGGGGAGGGGAAAAAAAAACAAGAATAAATAAATCAATGAAATCATAGCAGTGCTGATAAAAAAAAAATCCCAAATCAAGCTGCGAGAAAACAAAAGATCTCAAACTGAAGTCAATGGTGAAGGTGAAGACAATTCACTAAGAGATGAAGAATAGTGTGTATGTGTGTGTTTATGGATGTGCTTGTGTGTGTTTACTGGATGCGCTCCTGGGTTTGCCGATGTATTTCAAGATCGGATTTCTCTTTTTATCCTCTCCATCTTTCCCTTTCATGCTGCTCAGCTGCTGTAACACGAGCAACATAAACAAGTCAACAAATCAGTTTCCCATGTTAGAGTCTGAAGTGTAACAGCTCAGATCAAATCAAACCAAATACACCAGATAACAACTCACATGATCAGATAATTAGATAGACAGATAGTAAGGTAGTTAGATAGGCAGATAAATTGACAGACAGATAGACAGACAGACAGACAGGTAGACTGGCAGACTGACAGACAGACAAACAGATAGATAGGTAGACAGACAGATAAATAGACAGACAGACAGTTAGGTAGACAGATAAATAGACAGACAGACAGCTAGATAGGTAGATAGACAGATAAACAGACAGACAGATAAACAGACAGACAGATAGATAAATACTGTAGGCAGACATGTAGACAGATAGATAGATGGACAGACAGACAGGTAGACAGACAGCTGTATTTTACTCCAAAGAGTATTTCCTAATAAACCATCAGTGCTGTGATATGAGGTCATGCTGGTATTGGAAAACGATCAGCTTCTACACAGCTTCCTTCTCTTCCTCAGACTGCACCGCTGTCTATTCCTTATTTACAGTGAAGCACCAGAAAACCTACTACACCAGTCCACTAGTGTATTAGTACACTAATACTTAGACTGCAGGACTGTGGAAATACGAGTCCATGAGCTTGCGGAAACATTCTGCAGGGATTAAACTCCATACTTTCTCCACTTTAGTTTGAACGAATATTTATTATTTATTATATTTATTTTAAATGGTGTGCATCCAGGTGATCACTTAATACTACAGCTGAGTGTGACCACTCATTTCAGCTGCTCCTAAAAAAAACGAATAGAGTGAAAGAGAATAAAGAAAGAGAAGGGATCAGTGCAGTCTGTCTGTAATTTGACCTGGTCTTGGTGTACTGGGGTCTAAGTGAGCAGATTTTCATAGCAGTAGCTCAAAAAAGGACTGGATTTCAGTAGAAGGGATGAATTTTTCCACAAACTGTACACAGGCAAACATCCTGGACGTTTTGGGATATGTCCTGTATCGATATCTTGATAGATGTAGAGCCAGAAATCAGGTGGGACAAGTAAAATCGGAGAACAATTAGTATTTGCGCAACATGCTAAATAAGGAGATTTCTGTTTCTGGTGCTCCAGAGGAATATTTGGCATTGTACTTGTAGATATAAAGCCTACATGCGGCTGCTCCGCTAAGAACATCCATCCCACAAAGCTCTCAGTGCAGCGGTTTTTGTGCTGATGTTAATGCCAGGGCAGGTCTGGATCTCTGCAGTTATTGATTCAACAGATCGTTAACGACTGTAACATTTTGCCCCTCAGCACCCTGCATTGTAACTTTACGTGGTCTGACACCTTGTGGCCAACAAGTTGCTGTGGTTCCGAAAAGCTTTCACTTTTCAACATACCACTCATGGTTGATTGTCGAATATCTATAAGCAAATAAATCTCTACAAACTGACTTGTTGCACTGGCATCCTATTACAGAACCACACTGGAACTGAAGGAGAAAGATATGAGCCAGAAATCAGGTGGGATAAGTAAACTCGAAGAAGAATTTATATTTGCGCAA
Source organism: Duopalatinus emarginatus (assembly GCA_028565595.1). Taxonomy (NCBI): domain Eukaryota; kingdom Metazoa; phylum Chordata; class Actinopteri; order Siluriformes; family Pimelodidae; genus Duopalatinus; species Duopalatinus emarginatus. The sequence goes on along the minus strand of JAOVVF010032020.1, from coordinate 6,131 downwards.
CATGCTAAATAAAACGATTTCTGAACTCATTACATTTAAGTACATTTACCAGAATATGACTGGTCTTTCCCTTGACACTCGTCATAAAACATGTTTCTGGTGCTCCAGAGTCCAGTGATGGCATGCTTGACACCACTTCATCTCATATTTGGAATAGTACTTCATAGAACATACAAAGCCTACATGGAGCTACTCAGCCAAGAACATCCGTCCCACAAAGCTCCCAGTGCAGCGGTTTTTGTGCTGATGTTAATGCCATGGGAGGTTTGGATGGATCGTCGGTGACTGTAACATTATGTCTCTCGGCGACCTTGTATTGTAACTTTACATGGTCTGACACTCTGTGGCTGAGCTGCTGTGGTTCCTAAAGGCTTTTACACCACCACTCACAGTTGATTGCATTACTTGCAACATTGCCTTCATATTACAGAACCACACTATAATTTAATGAGCCCTTTAGAGAGACCTGTACTTTCACCACTGTTTGTATGGCCAGGTGCTTGATTTTATACACCTGTGGCAAGCAATAGGACTGAATAATTCAGAATTCAGGACCTGGATGGGAAACTGGATGGAGTGTAGCAGAAGAACGGATGAATATTTCCTGTACACAAGCACACTTTTAGCATGCTAAACGTTTTAGCATTAGCCCTGAATCAATATCTTAATCGATGTAGAAGAAGAAACGACCCATAAATCAGGTGGAATCAGTAAAATTTGAGAAAAACATACTGACAAAAAAAAAAAAAATACTAATTTAAGTAGATCAGGCAAAACATGACTGGTCTTTAACTCGACACTCAGGATGACTCAGCTTGATTTATATCGCTACATGTAACGGTGTAAAAAATGCAAGACAGAAAGAAAGTGAAGTGAAGTGAGCTAAGGTGTGAAAAACACATGTACCCTTTTGGTCTTGGGGAAGAAAGCCAGCCACTTTTCCTTCTCTGTGCTGAGTCCTGGGAAAACTTTGGAGTCTCTCAGCTTGATCCCGGTGTGACGCAGGTACAGAGTGATCGCTGATGCTAACGGAGAACTGAGCAAACACCACACACACTTTATCAGCAAAGTCCTAATAAACATCTACAATGCAGACGTTGATCAGTTAGCATTTCAGTCTTACCTTCTCTCCTCTTCGTGCTTTGAGCTGCAAATAAAACAAAAGACACTAAAGGTTAAATCTTCAACTACCATCACACTGCTCCGGTCTGAACGAAGCCAGGACACGGTAACACTTTATCCGCTTATACATTGTGCCTTTTTTCTAACAGCGGTCAGGTCTGTAACCGCCGTCATGTGACCCGGTGTGCATCTTCCTTTGTGACCGAGCTCATGTTTATGTGTGGGACGACATGTGACTGCACTGTGAGGTGTGTTGAGGATTTACTAGACGTGACCTTTGGACAAAAGCAATTTTATTTTATTTTATTATCTGAAAGCTTGTCCTGATTTCACTGGGAATTTTACTGAGCTTCAGGAAGTCTGCAGCTGTGGGACACAACTACAGGGGACACAATTTTTGCTGCTGTGATCGGTGCAAATCTGCAAATGATGGAACATTTAGTGACTGAACTCTGGGTGTCTACTTGGAATTTGATGACTGACTGATTTCATGTGAACAGCAGGATATTCAACTCACACTGGCAACCTTCTGAATGAGAGAGTTAATAAGAAGGAGTTGACCTGAGATGATGATATTTTCACCAGTTACAGCTGAGATGTGTATCGTTCAGCAGTGTTAAGTTCATTACTAATAGTAATTGTCCACACAGTCAAATATCCACTTGAGGTGGGGGTGCATCTGGGCCCTTTTTTTTTGTGTGTGATCATTTTTGCATGCCTACAAATCTGAGATCTTGTCTTCAATTGATGTAATACTGCATTTACTTACAGTATCTCCCCAAAATAACAATAATCCAGTATAATCTTGGGTCCAGACCTCTTGATAATCCTGTGACGCTAGGGTCAAAATCCAAAAATGGAGTTCACCGCTGACCAAAATAGGTCATTTTGGCAGCTGATAACTTGCTACTGCTTACACCGAACTTCATTCTAAAAAAGGGGACAAAACTGATCCAGGGTTCCAATTCTGAGCTTTGTACCATGATTAAAAGTGAAGATACGATCCTTTAAAAACCTCTTACGGATCATAGCAGCAAATCGCGAGTATGAAAAGGGGGCGTGGCCCCTAAATTTAAAGATGACATAACTCCAGAAATAGCAGGAATTTCACTGCAAGATTTTGTGGGTATTTATTTACTCCCCATAAGGTTCATTTTGGCAAATTTACCACAAAATCTGAGAACTTTTGAGAATCAAAATTGGTTGATTTGGCCTAGAATGACTTGTGGGAGATTTGGACCAGTGTGTAATGTGTTAAGACACAAAATCAATTTGTACGTTATAGCAGATCCTACTTTAACCTGTCAACACTTTAGAATAGTTTCTTATCACAGCTGGAATAAAGACTCTGAGTTTTATTTCTGTAAGTATCTTCTGTATTTGGGTATGATGGCAGTAATAAGGTGGTCATGTAACCTGTATAATGCATATGTTGTATATTAGCTCCGATATGCAGACGATTCAGGAATTCTAGTCACAATTCTAGCTGCAAAAATATTCTAAAGCAGTCACAGCTCTTTATTCTAGTCACAACATTCAATCTAGTCACAGATATTCCAGCTCCGGCATTCCTTCAATCACAGATATTCCAGCTCCGGCATTCCTTCAATGATAGATATTCCAGCTCCGACATTCCTTCTCATCACTGCTCTAATCCCTCTGTGTTTACTGTAAAGTCTCACTGTCATGTTAAATCTTTATTCCTGCTACTTGGAGTATTTATGCTCTACTGCCTATAAGTGTAGTCACCTGCAACCCCACCCCCCTAACTCACCCCCATGCTACTTATTCCTGGTGTACTTTACAGACATCCTATCTCGGACCCTGGGCCCAGGAGAAACGTTAATTCCTCTCGCTCTGCACTGCACACTGTATGCGTCTGATGAGAACAAACATCTATACGACTTAATTCAGCTGCAGTCACATGACCAGCCGTGATGACCTGTAGGTGTTAATTCTGTCCATCAGGCCAATCGGGACCTCTGGTGTTCAAACAGTGTAACTACATATTACATGCGCCTTTCAGGCATCACAGTGCAGACTTGTACACGCAGACAAATATTACGGTAGCATTAAAAAATATAAATAAAATAAAATATAGTATTAATAATATTTTGTTGTTCTTACAGCAGTTCCCACAGAGCGGTGATCTGTCTGTCCACCACTTGTTTCTCTTTCGCCGGGTCTCCGTCTAACTGCTGAAGATCGCTCTCTCCGAATAAAGAGGCCAGCCCCATTAGCTGCTTATTCCTGCATTATAACACAGTAATAACATTAGATTATTAGATTATAATTCTGTAAATTAATAATAGCAGCACATCAAGCCTCTTTAGTTTAGCCAGATTTCATACATCATACTTCAACATTTTTATACAATTCCTTATCTTTGACCTATGGAGCTCTTAAGAGGACATGTGTTTAAGAAATGATGTTTTTTTTGCAGGGTATCTGCACATTTTTGATCTACAAATTTAATGACTTTTAAGACTTTTGTAAGACCTCCAGAAAAAAAAAAAAAAGACTATTACCCTGGCAAAAACATGAAATCAATTACACGCAGTTTAACAGAACACATTTGCATTTGAGCAACAGTGCAAATAGTCAGTGAATATTTACCACCATGAAGTGTATATCAGGCAAACTGCCTTCTCAATACCACTGAAAACAGCGCTTATGTCTTCGCCGGACGTATAGAAGTGATGTCAGCTAACCGTTTGCAAAACCCACAAAATTTCAGCCTTGAGTGTAGTAGTTAGGGAGAATGCACTGAAATCATTACTACCGAAGCTGGTGTAACGTTAGCGTTTGCATTTGCAGTAACGTTAGATACCGGTGCCGCAAACATCTGAATGGGGGCAGTTGTTGTCTGGATGTGGGCATAACGCTTGTGCTTCTCCCCTTTCATATGTGCGTCAAGGGCTTTACAGCCCACTGTCTCCAATATTATGCTTTTTTTTTTTTTTACAAAGTTTGCACCGCGCTTCATACTGTGTTGCTTTTTATAACCAGCCACTATACTTTCCATCCTCAAGCCAGTTATCATTAAACCTGCATTTCCACATCTTGCAGCGGATCGTCTCTGAAAAATAACCACTCTGAAACAATGTCAGTGCATATAGGCTGAAATGGAGAACATTGTCCCCTAAATGTGTGATGCCAGAGCTAGGCACATGCTTCTTTTACAGTCTGGTTAGATACGGACATGCGCTGGTGAACTAGCATGAACAATAATCTGGTCGGATATTGTTATCTTTCTTTCATTCCGCCCAGATGAAATATAATGCCGCCCAAATGAAATGTAATGCCACTATTCGAAAATTATCGAAAAATCATACGTTTTAAGACCTTAAAAATCATATATTTTATTTAAGACTTTTTAATACTTTTTAAGGATCCGCTGAGACCCTGTTTTGGTGTGTGCCAGAAACCATCCCGTGAGAGCTCAAGAAAAAGTCTTTCAGCTAACTCCTGCTTACACAGTTAGACAGACATCATTAAGCTCATCTTACTGATAACAAAAGCAGCAGAGGTGGATTTACTCACTTTCCTGAAATCAAGTAAAGGATAAGATAAACAACTCCAGCATTCACTGACTAGCTAAACCAACTGTCTGTCATTTCCTAGCAGAACTATAAGACCTACAAGGTGTTACTGTGTGAGCTAGATACACCTCTGCTGACAGCATGGGACGGTTTCTGGTGCAAACCAGGTTAGAGTCGGGCGGTACTGACGTTCTTCAAAAAAAGAAACACGTGGCGCTAGTTACAACCAGTCAAGAATTTTTAAATACCATCAACATTTTTCAATCCCGCCGTCTCCAGAAATACAGTCGACTTACATTTACACAGCGGAGCAGCCGAGTGTAAATGGACCTACTCCAGACCCCACCAGTGCCAACTAGGAGGTGTTGGCATTTGACCTTCTCTTGACCTTCTGATTTCAAGCCCAATGTCTAACAACAGATCTACTACTGTATCCGAGACACTCCGACGTTACAGTGTGTGTGTGTGTGTTAGTTAGTGTGTACCTGTAGTCCTGTATTTGGTCCTGGATCTCTGGAAGCACCTGCTGCTGGAGCTCGGACAGCGGACCTCTGATGTCCTCCTGAGCATGGAGACGAGACTCTGGACACAAACAGCAGCACTCGACATCAACAACACGGAAAGCCAAACTTTCACTAGGTCCAGTCTGGATCACACGTACAGGGGTGTGTGTGTGTGTGTGTGTGTGTGTGTGTGTGTGTGTGTGTGTGTGTGTGTGTGTAATGACTCAAATAGCTGATTTTTAATTTGGGAAAATAAAGTGTGTGTGTGATGTACTATAAATAATCCCTGAATATGCAGTGGGGTTTAAAAGCCTGCATTTGTTTACAGTAGAAACTTTACTTTGTACAAAAGCTCTGATTTTCCTCACGTCTGATCTCTGAGTTAAATTTGATCTAAAAAGGATCTAAAAAGGTTTTGTACAAACGTGTGGAGTCGCCTGCTTCACGCCTGCTCAAGTGCAGACTGTCATTAAAGCAAAAAGGAGGACAAATACTAAAAAAAAATATATATATATATATAATAAAATCAGACTTAAGAAATCATGCCAATATTTCAAAGACTACGACGCTGTTGTCAAACATATAATTTGCTAATAAAATGATATTAAATAAATAAAATAATAATGCACAATAGAAGTATTTTCACTATTCAATTAGTTCAGGTTACAAATGTGGAGGTGTGAAATAAAGAGGAAATCTTTCACTTTGGCAGATTTGCAAATGCTAGAACCCCAGTTTCACAAATAACTGACACACACACAGAATTGTCCTTACACACATACATACATACACACACACACACACACACACACACACACACACACACACAAAAAAAAAAAAAATCATCAGAGCTTACCTATATCTGTCATATACTCGTCTCTGACTTTAATCTTCAGAGGCTGTGAGGGGAGAGAGAGAGAGAGAGAGAGAGAGAGAGAGAGAGAGAGAGAGAGAGAGAGAGAGA